>JAXIVJ010002383.1:2500-111036 GCA_036785665.1 Chirona hameri
ATAAGTAGTGAACTTGTTCTAGAATATCTAAAGAAAGTAAGGCCTAACAAGGCAGAAGGACTGATGAAATCCATGCTAGACTTTTGAGAGAATCTGAAAGGGGAGTTGTCGGTTACATTAGCCATAATATTTTCTAAATCACTTGCAGATAGTAAAATTCCACTTGATTGGAAAAGAGCAAATGTTGTTCCTATTCATAAAAAGGGAGATAGAAGTAAAGAGGAAAACTATAGACCAGTTAGTCTGACCTCATTAGTCTGCAAGGTGCTTGAATCAATCATCAAGATAAGATTGTTGAATTCTTGGAGCAAAATGAACTCATCAAAGATACACAGCATGGCTTTAGGAAGGGCCGTTCTTGTTTAACTAATCTTCTGGAGTTTTTGGATGTTGCAACAGATAGCGTTGATCAGGGTAAACAGCTAGATGTAGCTTGTCTTGATTTCAGTAAAGCATTTGACAAAGTCCCCCATACAAGACTGGGGTTGCAACTTAAAATTCATGGGATCAGGGCAAGATTCTGGATTGGATAGAAACGTGGCTTTCAGGACGCCAGCAAAGGGTTATATTGAATGGGTGCCAATCACAATGGAAGGAGGTTCTCAGTGGGGTTCCACAGGGCTCAGTCCTGGGCCCATTGCTTTTTATAATATTTGTGAATGCAATTGAGAACAGTATAGACAGCAAAGTCTTGAAATTTGCAGACGATCTAAAAGTTGTCAGGATTATTAGAGGAAAACATGATCAGGATGTTTTTCAATCAGATCTGGACAAGCTAGTTGAGTGGTCTGAAGCATGGCAGATGAAATTCAATTTGAGTAAATGTAAGATTATGCACGCTGGACGGGTTAGCAGTAAACATAGGTATGAAATGGGTGGGCAGAAAATGGAGCAGATTGAAAAGGAAAGAGATTTAGGTGTCGTGGTAAACAATAGACTATCAGCGTCAGACCAGGTTGTAGAAGCTAGGAAAAAGGCACTTAGAATGCTAGGGGCCATTAACAGAAATGTTTCCTACAAGAGTGAAAAGGTAATGACAAAACTGTATTGTGCATACGTTAGACCACATTTGGAGTATTGTGTACAAGCCTGGTCTCCAACATATGAGAAAGATTGCTGGTTGTTAGAAAGAGTTCAAAAAAGGGCAACAAAAATGATTAATTGTCTTGGTAGTTTACCTTATGAAGATAGATTAAGGAAATTGGGTATGTTTTCACTTAGATATAGAAGGCTAAGAGGAGATCTAATTGAAGTCTTCAAATTTGTAAATAGTCAGCATTCTGGATATTTAAAGGGTATGTTTGAGTTCAATAGGGAAAATCGAGGTAGAGGTCATCAGCATAAACTCATTATGAAACAAAGTAGGACTAGGCTTACGACAGTCATTTTTTCAGTAGAAGGGTTGTAGGACATTGGAATATGCTCCCAGGGGATGTCGCTGATGCAGTGACACTTGCTTCCTTCAAAATTAGATTAGATAAATACTTTACAGAGAAGGGATTAGTTCATAAATACTCGTGGGATTAGCCTTCTTTATGCAGGTAGAGTAAGGTGATTTGAAGGGGCGAGACTGGTGGAGGGGGGGGGGGGGGGGGGGGGGATGGGGGGGGGGGGGGGTGCAACCTCGGATGGGCCCAAGAGGCTCTTTGTTGCACTTTTCTTTTATGTCTTTATGTCTTTATGTCTTTATTATTATAATTACCGAATACCGCCATGACGGATTTGCGCGTTCGGGAGATTGCTCATCTTACCAGTGAGTTACTAGTGAGTTACTAAGGGGATATTTTGCCGGTTGCGTCATTTATCAATATCTCGTAAACTGAGGCCGGTATTGTCATCGAACTTTCCGGACCTCTCTCACATCAATGCAACACATGATAACGAAATGAAGAAAACCAGATCATAATGACCGAACCGGAAATGACGTCAGTCAGGGGCAGTGGCGTAGCCAGGGGGGGGGGGGGGGCAAAGGGGCCATGCCCCCCCCCCCCCTGGAGGGCCAGGCGGGCCCCTCTGGCGACCGAGCGAGGGCCCCCTGGGGCCGAAGGCCCCAGTGTTTTGGATGGTGTCAGGTGCCCGCAAAACGCCTTATGTCGCATAAAGAACGTCCACGAACAAATCTAACACGAATAAATAACAGCATTTAAGAGCTGGTATTTATTTCTAGGGCCCCTCAGGCCTTCCCAGGGCCTCCAATTCCTTTCGAGGGCCCCTCAGACATTTCGAGGGCCCCTCAGGCATTTCGAGGGCCCCTCAGGCCAGGCAACGTAGCCAGGATTTCGTCCAGGGGTGTGTGTGGAGGGGGGGGGGGGAGGCGCCTCGAAAGGGCCCTTCCCAAGCGTTAAACCCCCCCCCCCAAAAAAAAGGATATGAAAAACTCTACGGATTTCGGCCACTTTATTTTGTGAGGTTCAACTTTCCAGGGGCCCTCTGATCTGTCCAGGGGCCCTCTGGTCTGCCCAGGGGCCCTCTGGTCTGTCCAGGGGCCCTCCAGCCTGCTCAGGGGCCCTTCCAAGCTGCCCAGGGACTGCACTGGCTGCTTTTTCACCCTGCAGACATCCTCAGGGGCATCTCCGACCTGCCCCAGGGGTCCTTCTGTGCTGGCCAGAGGCCCATTCGACGTAATCAGGGGCCATCTGACCTGCTCAGGGACCCTTTCGGTCTGGTCAGGGGCCCCTTTGACATGCACAGGGGGCCCTTTGAACTTCCCAAGGCCTCTGGTCTGCCCAGGAGCCCTCCAGCCTTCTAAGGGGCCCTTCCAACCTGGCAAGAGACTGCGCTTTCTGTTTTGTCGCCTTGTCAACATGCTCAGAGGGCCCTTCGACCTGCCCTGGGGCCCCTCCGTGCTGACTAGGAGCCCATTCGGCATGTTCAGGGGCCCTTTTGGTCTGGTCAGGGGCCCCTCTGACATGCACAGGGGCCCTTTTAACTTCCCAGAAGCCCTCTGGTGCTGGTCTGTCCAGGGGCCCTCCAGCCTGTTCAGGGGGTCCTTAAGACCTGACAAGGGACTGCACTGGCTGCTTTGTCGCCCTGCCGACATGCTCAGGGGCCTCTCCGACCTTCCCAGGGGTCCCTCTGTGCTGGCTCGGTGCTCATTCGACGTGTTCAGGGGCCCTTTGACCCGCTCAGGGGCCCTTTCGGCTTGTCCAGGGGCCCTTCTGACATGTACAGGGCTCTGCTGAACGTCCAAGGGCCCTCTGGTCTTTCAGAAAGGGCCCTGGTGCCCCTAAAGAACCTCTGAAATGCTCTAAACTCTTAAAGACCACGCTTCGCGTAGTCCATGAGCGTGGTCTCGTCGGCCCTTTTCGGTGCGCGCCCGAAAAGGGCCCGCCGGGCCTCCAGGGCGGGGGGGGGGGAGGGGGTAGCCTCCCCCCCCCCTTGGCTACGTGCCTGCCTCAGGCCTACCGAGTTAATGTTATCGACTTTTAAGCGTTGGTTACAAAATGATCTGTCCGACCCAATAACAGCGCAAACCCTCATGTGGATGCGCGTGAAGTTATTGTGACGTTAGGACAAAATGTATTGGGGTCTGGACGTTTGGAAGAAGACGTTTGGGATGGGTGGTGGTGGTGGTGGGGGGGGCACGGAAGTTTTTTTTAGGGGGAATCCCAAAGTCTGACATTTCTGAAAACTCATCAGATTTTGCTTGCTTATGCATTGCTAGCTGATTTAAAACAAACTTTCCTTAGATAAAGTTGCTTAGATTTTCTTATCAGGAAATGTGTACATTTTGTGCTGATTTCAGGCGGTTTGACGGCTGCTATGGCCCCTTTTCCCCTGGATCTGCCAAGTTTTTTTTAGGGGGGAATCCAAAAAGTCTCACACATTTCTGAAAACTCATCGGATTTCGCTTGCTTATGCATTGATAGCTGATTTAAAACAAACTTCCTTAGATAAAGTTGCTTAGATTTTCTTATCAGGAAATGTGTACATTTTGTGCTGATTTCAGGCGGTTTGATGGGTTTGATGGGATATAAATTTTTACCCCCAAACTCGAACCCTAGATCCGCCAGTGTGTGGGCCCCCAATTGGCTACGAGGGCCCCTCTGATCCCGTTTGGCCCCCCTGGCCGAAATCCTGGCTACGCCCCTGGTCAGGGGCGGATCCAGGGGGGGGACGAGTTTGGCAGCCCCCCCCCACCCTCAATGGAAATTGTCGCCCCTGCGCATTCGGCGCAGGGGGCACTAGTTTTGCGCCGAAGGCGCAATCCTGGCGCCGCAGGCGCCCCCAAACCCATGGAGAGCGCCCCCAAACCCATGGAGGGCGCCCCCAAACCCCATGGAGGGCGCCCCCAATTCCGGTGAGTGCGCCCCGATGCCCAAAAAGCACCCCGAACTTCAGAACTTCGGAAGGGCGCCCACGAACGCGATTAGGCTTAGGCATAAACATCGAATCTGAGGAGGGCGCCCCAAATCTGAGGAGAGCACCCCAAAATCCATAGAGGGCGCCCCCAATCCCACGGAGGGCGCTCCCAATTCCGGAGAGGGAGCCCCGATGCCCGAAAAGCACCCCAAACTTCGGAAGGGCGCCACGAAACTCGGAAGTGCGCCCTCAAACGCGATGAGGTGCCCCCAGAATCTGAGGAGGGCGCCCTCAAACTCATGGAGGGCGCCCCCAAACCCATGGAGGGCGCCCTCAAACCCATGGAGGGCGCCCTCAAATCCATGGAGGGCACCCCACATCATAGCACTGTCAAAATGGTTGGGTGTGTTATGTCCATCAAGACAGCCCAGGTTCAGCCCAGGTTCAGCCCAGGTTCGGGTCACCTCTGATTGAGCTGCAATTTGCACAGAAGATCTACCAGAGGCCCAGTAGTCTACACCCAGCAGCATTCGCTGTCACTCCCAGCGGTTTGACCTCCAGAGGTCAAGCAAGGTCACGAGTTTAAATATTGCACAGCACATAGTGACCTACCCAGAAGAGCTACGGGGATGAATCCAACGGTAAAATACTCGTACATACTTCGTCTTACGTTTCTTACAACTACTTGACCTCTCAAGGTCACCATTTGATCTAAGGTCATTTGGGGACTCAGCCACCGGTACCATTGCACAGCGCATAACTGGTATACAAAAATAATTTTACAAATTAAAAAGCATGTCAAAATGTGACCCAGGTCATGCGCTAACATTCTCCGAAAACACATACTTGATAGCTATCACGGTTTGACTTCGACAATTAAACGTCACTGCGAGAGGTGCAGCCCGGTTCAGACCAGGCTCGAGTTTGCACAGCACATGGTGGCCTACCCAGAAGGGCTATGGAAATGAATCTAACATTAAAATACTTGCACACACTTGGTCTTATGTTTCCCACATCGACCCCGACCTCTCAAGGTCACCATTTGACCTAAGGTTATTTGGGGACTCAGCCGCCGGTACCATTGCACAGCGCATAACTGGTGTACATAAATAATTTTACAAATTAAAAGGCATGTCGAAATGTGACCCAGATGATGCGCTATGTGCTAACATTCCCCGAAAATACCTACTTGATAGCTATCACGGATTGACCTTGACAACTAAATGTCACTGCGAGAGGTGCAGCCCAGTTTCAGCCCAGGTTCCATTTTGCACAGCACATTGTGGCCTAACCAGAAGAGCTACGGGGATGAATCCAACGCTAAAATACTTGTAAATACTTGGTCTTACTTTTACCACAACGACTTGACCTCTCAAGGTCACGATTTGACCTAAGGTCATTTGGAGACTCAGCCGCCGGTACCATTGCACAGTGCATAACTGGTATATAAAATAATTTTACATATAACAAGCATACCGAAATGTGGCCCAGGTGATGCGCTAACATTCGCCGAAAACAACTGCTTGATATCTATCACGGTTTGACCTTGACAATTAAACGCCACTGCGAGCCCGGGTTCAGCCCAGGTTCGATTTTGCACAGCACATGGTGGCTTACCCAGAAGCGCTACGGAGATGAATCCAACGCTAACATACTCGCACATACTTGGTCTTACGTTTGCCCACATCGACCGACCTCTCAAGGTCATCATTTGACCAAAGGTATTTTTTTTTTTTAAATGTACAATTATTTTCTGTATACCAGTTATGCGCTGTGCAATGGTATCGGCGGCTGACTCCCCAAATGACCTTAGGTCAAATGGTGACCTTGGGAGGTCAAGTCGTTGTGGGAAACGTAAGATCAAGTATGAACGAGTATTGTAGCGTTGGATTTATCCCCTTAGCTGTTCTGGGTAGGCGCCACAATGTAATGTGCAAAATCGAGCCTGGTCTGAACCCGGGCTGCACCTCTCGCAGTGACGTTTAATTGTCAAGGTAAACCGTGATAGCTATCAAGTAGGTACTTTTCGGCAAATGTTAGTGCATCACCTGGGTCACAGTTTGACATGCTTTCTAATTTGTAAAATAATTTGTGTATACCAGTTATGCGCTGTGCAATGGTACCATCGGCTGGTACCCCAAATGACCTTGGGTCAAATAGTGACCTTGAGAGGTCAAGTCATTATGGGAAGCGTAAGACCAAGTATGTAAGAGTAGTTAAGCGTTGGATTCATCCCCGTAGCTCCTCTGGGTAGCCCACAATGTGCTGTGCAAAATCGAGCCTGGGCAGAACTCTGGCTACACCTCTCGCAACGTTTAATTGACGTTTCTCGTGACGTTTAATTGTCAAGGTCAAACTGTGATAGCTATCAAGAAGGTGTTCTCTGCGAATGTTAGGGCATCACCTGTGTCACATTTTGACATGCTTTTTAATTTGTAAATTTATTTTTTTGTATACCAGTTATGCGCTGTGTACCAGCGGCTGAGCCCCAAATGACCTTAGGTCAAATCGTGACCTTGAGAGATCAAGTCGTTAAAGCAAACGTACGACCAAGTATGTAAGAGTATTTGAGCGTTGGATTCATCCCCGTAGCTCTTCTGGGTAGGCCACAATATGCTGTGCAAGATTTAAACTCGTGACCTTGCTTGACCTCTGGAGGTTAAACCGCTAGGAGTGACAGCGAATGCTGCTAGGTGTGGACTACTGGGCCTCTGGTGGATCTGCTGTGCAAATTTTAGCTCAATCGGAGGTGACCCGAATCTGGGCTGATCCTGGGCTGAACCTGGGCTGAACCTGGGCTGTCTTGATGGACATGGGTGTGTTACAATAATTCGTTATTTTGGCGCGACACTGCAATTTTCCGACAACCTTGCCGCACCTCATGACCATGACCACTGGCGGATCCGGGAGGGGGGGGGGGGGGGTATTAGGGGCAAACGCCCTCTTCCACAGGAAAATGGGTGGGGGTGGGGTATTTAATACAAGTATGCCCCCCCCCCCCCCGCACGTTCCTGCATTGGCTGTAAGGAGTCATAATTAGCCCGCGCCCTGCTTCGGGGGGGGGGGGGGGGGGGGCAAAATCTGCCCTCCCGGATTTTATCAATAACTTGAACACTATGATTTAATATACTATAACACTATGTTATCGAAGAGAAACTTGCAGTACCTTATGCTGCGTCAATTCTACGTCTTCAGTTCTTACTAGATTTCAATGAAATCGATTTAGTACTTTGGGAAATAATAACGCTTTATTGACGTCGTGCCATGTCATTTTTGGTGTAAAAACGACAAATGTTTGACAAATGGTAGAACATCGAGTTCTGATGCAAATTGCAAATACAAAAACGTCAAAAGAAAGGAAATGACATTCTCTTCTAAATGGATATCAAGGATTTGCGTATTTTTTGTTTTTGGAAACGTAAGACCAAGTATGCACAACTATTTTAGCGTTGGATTCATCCCCGTAGCTCTTCTTGGTAGACCCCCCCCCCAAAAAAAAACTGATTTTTCGGGAACAAATCTTAAAATCATTTTTTTTGAAGATATTAAAAAACGAATATTTATATTGGAGCAAAAAGTATGGATGATACCCACACCAAATTTCAAAGCAATGACTTTTTTTTACTGACTTATAGCTCTCTAAGTTTTTCATTGTATGATTGTATGATTTATTAATCACCAACAGGTACGAGCCCAATTACAGGTGAAGTTCATCATATAATATAATTAAGTGTACAGCATAGATAAAATTAACAAAATCACATATCAATCGAGTCGGAGTCTAAATAAAAGTTCCCAACGTCGACGTATACCCCACTATGTCCTTCTTAAGCCTTCCTATTGCATCGTTAACAACCATCACTCAGAGGACTTGAAGCGACAAAGTAATTCACCGAGCGGGGTCCCCGCACAAATAGGCTGGATTGCACGGTGTCCACACGGCTGCGGGGGACGTCGAACAGGGTGAACGCCGCAACCCTGGTGTTCCTGGATTGAACATGAACACTAAAACATTTAAGCAAGTAAGATGATGAGATGAGACCTCTAAAAAGCTTAGTCAAAAACATCACATCACACTGCACACGCCTGGCGCGCAGCGGTCGTACGTCATAAAACACAAGCAACCGATCGTACTCTAGAGACGGACAGCGGGGTGCAGTGTGGTTGGCTAGCCACATCAGGAACCCTCTCAACGCGAACGAGATGAGTTTTTGCTGCTCCAGCCCAAATTACCGAACAGTATTCTAAGATTGGCCGAACGTTTGCATTAAAGGCGACTAGAGCAGAACGCTTGTTGAATCTGCAACGCCGGGAAGCTGATTGGAGAGTGCGAATAAGTAGGCCAAATGCCCGGTTTGCCTTTGCAACAGTGGCATTGATATGAGCCTCAAATGTCAGTTTTTGGTCCAAAGGGACTCCCAGATCTCGAATGGTACTGATATTTTCCAGCTCTGTTCCGTTAATTGTGTACTTTGAATCAATGAATTTCCGGTTCAGAGTGATTTTAAATGCCTTGCATTTGGAAGAGTTTAACTTCAATCTCCAGTCCTCTGCCCAGCGCGCAACAGCATCAAGGTCTTTTTGGAGTGTGATGACGTCTTTTGGAGAAACAATCTTGTGAGAAAAAATGTCACGTCATCACAGAACATCAAACAGTTGGTTGAAATCACGGTAACTAACTTCACCGTCACGGTATCACGGTTTAGGTAACTCATTACGTCATTTTTTTAAGTTACGTTTTTTGGCTTCTAGTGTCCATATAGGTACAGACAAATAAATGCCACCGCTATATTTCTGCGACAAAACTGGTCTAGAAGCATACCTTTTATTTAGATTAATCAATTTCACATTTTGACCTTATGTGACAGGTGACCTTGAACTGAGAGACATTAAATGGGTCAGGTTGCGAAAATGGCTGCTACTATCGAATTATATGTGTAAACTAACCCATAAAACATGTGTAGCATGGCTTTCGTAGACCTCTTGCCAATAGTGACCTTTTGTGACCTGACCTTGACCTTGACCTTTGCTTACAATTTCACCTTTGCTTATGCGGGATATGCATTATACCTTTGAGAGCTCTTTGTGCGATAATAGTCGGAATCTAAGGCTTTGGATGGAGAGTATGGCCCCAAAACTCAAATACCTCAATTTTACATTTGACCTGTCCATGACATGACATGTGACTTTATTTGGCAAATTTCGCGTAATCTTTAGATGCGTCTCGTTGAATGCTTTCGAATGCCGCCTTGCGCGTCTCGCTGCGGTTATTGGTTCGGAAGATAACGAAAGGGGCAGAATCCCCCCCCCCCCAGCGGGGCGTGTTCGGTTGAATACCCCAGCGGGCGCGGGTTAGGGGATAATTAAAAACTCCTCTCCCTTGTCAACGATTTTTTTTTCTCGCACTGAGGACCCCACGCCACCCCCCCCCCCTGGGTGGCCCCACAGGTCAACAATTTTTTCGCTCTGACGACCCGACACTCATCGCGCTGACGATCCGACGCCGACACCCCCCCCCCCCCCCCCTCAGGTGCCCCCAAAAATGTGCCTGCAGCCCTCCCTCAATGAAAATCTTGGATCTGCCCCTGGTCAGAGTGTGGAGTAGAAGAGAAGCAAAGTAGTAAAGAGTAGAACACAAGGCCTCTTCGATCTTGGTCTCCCCTGCCACAAGTAGGTCATCCGTAGGTCAGAATGGGTCCTCTATAGGTGAGAATGTGCCATCCGTAGGTCAGAATGGGTCCTCTATAGGTGAGAATGTGCCATCCGTAGGTCAGAATGGGTCCTCAATAGGCGAGAATGTGCCATCCGTAGGTCAGAATGGGTCCTCTATAGGTGAGAATGTGCCATTCGTAGGTCAGAAGGGTCCCACAAAATACTGTTATGGGCCCTCCAAAGGCTGGAATGGGCCTCTGGGGACCAAAATGGGCCTCTTCACTTCAGAATAGTCAATGGACCCGGTCGATAGACATTCGGCTATGATCCTTTCGAGGTTCAAGATGGGTCTATGTATGGTCTCATGTCCCCTCTGGTTCTGCCACTGATAAAGCAAATTAATAACTGTAGAGCAAGAGTAAAATAATGCGTCCCTCCTGCATACGTTTTATGAATACGCAACTGCACAATCATGATAAAATACAGAAATTAGATCAGACGTCACGGTCGCCTGTGCCCCCCCCCCCCCTCCCCGGCATCGGAAGCCATCAGTTCCGCGCTGATCCAGACCCCGTGAGGGGGGAGGGAGGGGTGCCCCGGACCGGAGAAGTCATGACCCGGTCACTACTCCAGTAACATCACAGTCGTGTCAACCCTCACATCAGGACCCGCCGGGGGTATCCGGCCGGAACGGGTCACAGACCGCTCCCTCATCACCGCTGCAGCGCACTCGATACAATCAGCTCATCGGCGACTAACGAGGCATCACACCCACCCCTGCCCGCGGCCCGCCGCGCCCCGCCCCGCCCCGCCCCCATTCATCACTCAGTGTCAGACCAGGTCATGACGGAGGGCGGGCTGGCCCTTTGTTGGCCGGGATGATGCGCGCCTCGCCCTCTGGCCGCCGCGGGTCATTCTGGTGCCTGCCATGGCGCTGCTCGCAGCGTGTGCCGTCGGCTTACTGCTGTCGCCGGTACCCAGCAGCGGCTTCGGTGAGCGATTGCAGGGCATCGCCACCTCTGCGGACACTGGGGACATTGTCCATAGCAATTTTGAGTCGTCCCTAATGTAGTCCCGTGCCAACGTATACCTGTGTGCGCTTGGATTGGTGTCTGCTGAATTTGAGACTACGGGGACGCCATTGAGCTCGTTTGACTCTGCAATGCTTCCTTACACCGTGCAATGAAAGGTTGTCGCATTGGATGCGGTGGTTGTCACATTGGTTGGGTGTAAACTTGGTCGTTTGAGTCAGTCGCTGTATGTTGTGTGACCTGATGTCTCGTCTCTCTTTCCCGGGACAGTGCTGTCCTGTTACTAAATGACGACGTTCCCGGGACAGTGTTATGATGTTCCTGTGTTTGTCCGGGACAGTGCTGTGTTGTGCCGACGTTCCCGGGACAGTGTTAGGATGTGCCTGTGTTGTCCGGGACAGTGTTATGATGTGCCTGGGTTTGTCCGGGACAGTGCTGTGTTGTGCCGACGTTCCCGGGACAGTGTTATGATGTGCCTGGGTTTGTCCGGGACAGTGTTATGATGTTCCTGTGTTTGTCCGGGACAGTGCTGTGTTGTGCCGACGTTCCCGGGACAGTGTTAGGATGTGCCTATGTTGTCCGGGACAGTGTTATGATGTGCCTGTGTTTGTCCGGGACAGTGGTGTGTTGTGCCGACGTTCCCGGGACAGTGTTATGATGTGCCTGTGTTGTCCGGGACAGTGCTGTGGTGTGACGACGTTCCCGGGACAGTGTTATGATGTGCCTGGGTTTGTCCGGGACAGTGCTGTGTTGTGCCGACGTTCCCGGGACAGTGTTATGATGTGCCTGTGTTGTCCGGGACAGTGGTGTGTTGTGCCGACGTTCCCGGGACAGTGTTATGATGTGCCTGTGTTTGTCCGGGACAGTGTTATGATGTGCCTGTGTTTGTCCGGGACAGTGCTGTGGTGTGCCGACGTTCCCGGGACAGTGTTATGATGTGCCTGGGTTTGTCTGGGACAGTGCTGTGTTGTGCTGACGTTCCCGGGACAGTGTTATGATGTGCCTGGGTTTGTCCGGGACAGTGCTGTGTTGTGCCGACGTTCCCGGGACAGTGTTAGGATGTGCCTGTGTTTGTCCGGGACAGTGTTATGATGTGCCTGGGTTTGTCCGGGACAGTGGTGTGTTGTGCCGACGTTCCCGGGACAGTGTTATGATGTGCCTGTTTGTCCGGGACAGTGCTGTGTTGTGACGACGTTCCCGGGACAGTGTTATGATGTGCCTGGGTTTGTCCGGGACAGTGGTGTGTTGTGCCGACGTTCCCGGGACAGTGTTATGATGTGCCTGTTTGTCCGGGACAGTGCTGTGTTGTGACGACGTTCCCGGGACAGTGTTATGATGTGCCTGTGTTTGTCCGGGACAGTGCTGTGTTGTGACGACGTTCCCGGGACAGTGTTATGATGTGCCTGTGTTTGTCCGGGACAGTGTTTTGTTGTGCCGACGTTCCCGGGACAGTGTTATGATGTGCCTGTGTTTGTCCGGGACAGTGTTATGATGTGCCTGGGTTTGTCCGGGACAGTGTTAGGATGTGCCTGTGTTTGTCCGGGACAGTGCTGTGTTGTGACGACGTTCCCGGGACAGTGTTATGATGTGCCTGGGTTTGTCCGGGACAGTGCTGTGTTGTGACGACGTTCCCGGGACAGTGTTAGGATGTGCCTGTGTTGTCCGGGACAGTGTTATGATGTGCCTGGGTTTGTCCGGGACAGTGCTGTGTTGTGACGACGTTCCCGGGACAGTGTTATGATGTGCCTGTGTTTGTCCGGGACAGTGGTGTGTTGTGACGACGTTCCCGGGACAGTGTTATGATGTGCCTGTGTTTGTCCGGGACAGTGGTGTGTTGTGCCGACGTTCCCGGGACAGTGTTATGATGTGCCTGTGTTTGTCCGGGACAGTGCTGTGTTGTGACGACGTTCCCGGGACAGTGTTATGATGTTCCTGTGTTTGTCCGGGACAGTGCTGTGTTGTGCCGACGTTCCCGGGACAGTGTTATGATGTGCCTGTGTTTGTCCGGGACAGTGGTGTGTTGTGCCGACGTTCCCGGGACAGTGTTATGATGTGCCTGTGTTTGTCCGGGACAGTGGTGTGTTGTGACGACGTTCCCGGGACAGTGTTAGGATGTGCCTGTGTTTGTCCGGGACAGTGTTATGATGTGCCTGTGTTTGTCCGGGACAGTGGTGTGTTGTGACGACGTTCCAGGGACAGTGTTATGATGTGCCTGTGTTTGTCCGGGACAGTGTTATGATGTGCCTGTGTTTGTCCGGGACAGTGCTGTGTTGTGCCGACGTTCCCGGGACAGTGTTATGATGTGCCTGGGTTTGTCCGGGACAGTGCTGTGTTGTGCCGACGTTCCCGGGACAGTGTTATGATGTGCCTGTGTTTGTCCGGGACAGTGCTGTGTTGTGACGACGTTCCCGGGACAGTGTTATGATGTGCCTGTGTTGTCCGGGACAGTGTTATGATGTTCCTGTGTTTGTCCGGGACAGTGCTGTGTTGTGACGACGTTCCCGGGACAGTGCTGTGTTGTGCCGACGTTCCCGGGACAGTGTTATGATGTGCCTGTGTTTGTCCGGGACAGTGCTGTGTTGTGCCGACGTTCCCGGGACAGTGTTATGATGTGCCTGTGTTTGTCCGGGACAGTGCTGTGTTGTGCCGACGTTCCCGGGACAGTGCTGTGTTGTGCCGACGTTCCCGGGACAGTGTTATGATGTGCCTGTGTTTGTCCGGGACAGTGCTGTGTTGTGCCGACGTTCCCGGGACAGTGTTATGATGTGCCTGTGTTTGTCCGGGACAGTGCTGTGTTGTGCCGACGTTCCCGGGACAGTGCTGTGTTGTGCCGACGTTCCCGGGACAGTGTTATGATGTTCCTGTGTTTGTCCGGGACAGTGCTGTGTTGTGCCGACGTTCCCGGGACAGTGTTAGGATGTGCCTGTGTTGTCCGGGACAGTGTTATGATGTTCCTGTGTTTGTCCGGGACAGTGTTATGATGTGCCTGTGTTGTCCGGGACAGTGTTATGATGTGCCTGTGTTTGTCCGGGACAGTGCTGTGTTGTGACGACGTTTCCGGGACAGTGTTATGATGTTCCTGTGTTTGTCCGGGACAGTGCTGTGTTGTGCCGACGTTCCCGGGACAGTGTTATGATGTGCCTGTGTTTGTCCGGGACAGTGTTATGATGTGCCTGGGTTTGTCCGGGACAGTGCTGTGTTGTGCCGACGTTCCCGGGACAGTGCTATGATGTGCCTGTGTTTGTCCGGGACAGTGCTGTGTTGTGACGACGTTCCCGGGACAGTGTTATGATGTGCCTGGGTTTGTCCGGGACAGTGCTGTGTTGTGCCGACGTTCCCGGAACAGTGTTATGATGTGCCTGTGTTTGTCCGGGACAGTGGTGTGGTGTGACGACGTTCCCGGGACAGTGTTATGATGTGCCTGTGTTTGTCCGGGACAGTGCTGTGTTGTGACGACGTTCCCGGGACAGTGTTATGATGTGCCTGGGTTTGTCCGGGACAGTGCTGTGTTGTGCCGACGTTCCCGGGACAGTGCTGTGTTGTGCCGACGTTCCCGGGACAGTGTTATGATGTGCCTGTGTTTGTCCGGGACAGTGGTGTGGTGTGACGACGTTCCCGGGACAGTGTTATGATGTGCCTGTGTTTGTCCGGGACAGTGCTGTGTTGTGACGACGTTCCCGGGACAGTGTTATGATGTGCCTGGGTTTGTCCGGGACAGTGCTGTGTTGTGCCGACGTTCCCGGGACAGTGCTGTGTTGTGCCGACGTTCCCGGGACAGTGTTATGATGTGCCTGGGTTTGTCCGGGACAGTGCTGTGTTTTCCCGACGTTCCCGGGACAGTGCTGTGTTGTGCCGACGTTCCCGGGACAGTGTTATGATGTGACTGTGTTTGTCCGGGACAGTGCTGTGTTGTGCTGACGTTCCCGGGACAGTGTTATGATGTGCCTGTGTTTGTCCGGGACAGTGCTGTGTTGTGACGACGTTCCCGGGACAGTGTTATGATGTGCCTGGGTTTGTCCGGTACAGTGCTGTGTTGTGCCGACGTTCCCGGGACAGTGCTGTGTTGTGCCGACGTTCCCGGGACAGTGTTATGATGTGCCTGTGTTTGTCCGGGACAGTGTTAGGATGTGCCTGTGTTGTCCGGGACAGTGTTATGATGTGCCTGGGTTTGTCCGGGACAGTGCTGTGTTGTGACGACGTTCCCGGGACAGTGTTATGATGTGCCTGTGTTGTCCGGGACAGTGTTATGATGTGCCTGGGTTTGTCCGGGACAGTGTTATGATGTTCCTGTGTTTGTCCGGGACAGTGCTGTGGTGTGCCGACGTTCTCGGGACAGTGTTATGATGTGCCTGGGTTTGTCCGGGACAGTGCTGTGTTGTGACGACGTTCTCGGGACAGTGTTATGATGTGCCTGGGTTTGTCCGGGACAGTGCTGTGTTGTGACGACGTTCCCGGGACAGTGTTATGATGTGCCTGGGTTTGTCCGGGACAGTGCTGTGTTGTGACGACGTTCCCGGGACAGTGTTATGATGTGCCTGGGTTTGTCCGGGACAGTGCTGTGTTGTGCCGACGTTCCCGGGACAGTGTTATGATGTGCCTGTGTTTGCCCGGGACAGTGTTATGATGTGCCTGTGTTTGTCCGGGACAGTGCTGTGTTGTGACGACGTTCCCGGGACAGTGTTATGATGTGCCTGTGTTTGTCCGGGACAGTGCTGTGTTATGATGACGTTCCCGGGACAGTGTTATGATGTGCCTGGGTTTGTCCGGGACAGTGCTGTGTTGTGTCGACGTTCCCGGGACAGTGTTATGATGTGCCTGTGTTTGTCCGGGACAGTGCTGTGGTGCCGACGTTCCCGGGACAGTGTTATGATGTGCCTGTGTTTGTCCGGGACAGTGCTGTGTTGTGTCGACGTTCCCGGGACAGTGTTATGATGTTCCTGTGTTTGTCCGGGACAGTGTTATGATGTGCCTGTGTTGTCCGGGACAGTGTTAGGATGTGCCTGTGTTGTCCGGGACAGTGTTAGGATGTGCCTGTGTTTGTCCGGGACAGTGCTGTGTTGTGACGACGTTCCCGGGACAGTGTTAGGATGTGCCTGTGTTTGTCCGGGACAGTGCTGTGTTGTGTCGACGTTCCCGGGACAGTGTTATGATGTTCCTGTGTTTGTCCGGGACAGTGTTATGATGTGCCTGTGTTGTCTGGGACAGTGTTAGGATGTGCCTGTGTTGTCTGGGACAGTGTTAGGATGTGCCTGTGTTTGTCCGGGACAGTGCTGTGTTGTGTCGACGTTCCCGGGACAGTGTTATGATGTGCCTGGGTTTGTCCGGGACAGTGCTGTGTTGTGTCGACGTTCCCGGGACAGTGTTATGATGTGCCTGGGTTTGTCCGGGACAGTGCTGTGTTGTGACGACGTTCCCGGGACAGTGTTATGATGTGCCTGTGTTGTCCGGGACAGTGCTGTGTTGTGCCGACGTTCCCGGGACAGTGTTATGATGTGCCTGGGTTTGTCCGGGACAGTGCTGTGTTGTGTCGACGTTCCCGGGACAGTGTTATGATGTGCCTGGGTTTGTCCGGGACAGTGCTGTGTTGTGCCGACGTTCCCGGGACAGTGTTATGATGTGCCTGTGTTTGTCCGGGACAGTGCTGTGTTGTGACGACGTTCCCGGGACAGTGTTATGATGTGCCTGTGTTTGTCCGGGGCAGTGCTGTGTTGTGACGACGTTCCCGGGACAGTGTTATGATGTTCCTGTGTTTGTCCGGGACAGTGCTGTGTTGTGCCGACGTTCCCGGGACAGTGTTATGATGTGCCTGGGTTTGTCCGGGACAGTGCTGTGTTGTGACGACGTTCCCGGGACAGTGTTAGGATGTGCCTGTGTTGTCCGGGACAGTGTTATGATGTTCCTGTGTTTGTCCGGGACAGTGCTGTGTTGTGACGACGTTCCCGGGACAGTGTTATGATGTTCCTGTGTTTGTCCGGGACAGTGCTGTGGTGTGCCGACGTTCCCGGGACAGTGTTAGGATGTGCCTGTGTTGTCCGGGACAGTGTTATGATGTTCCTGTGTTTGTCCGGGACAGTGCTGTGTTGTGACGACGTTCCCGGGACAGTGTTATGATGTTCCTGTGTTTGTCCGGGACAGTGCTGTGGTGTGCCGACGTTCCCGGGACAGTGTTATGATGTGCCTGTGTTTGTCCGGGACAGTGTTATGATGTGCCTGGGTTTGTCCGGGACAGTGCTGTGTTGTGCCGACGTTCCCGGGACAGTGTTATGATGTGCCTGGGTTTGTCCGGGACAGTGCTGTGTTGTGACGACGTTCCCGGGACAGTGTTATGATGTGCCTGTGTTTGTCCGGGACAGTGCTGTGTTGTGCCGACGTTCCCGGGACAGTGTTATGATGTGCCTGTGTTGTCCGGGACAGTGCTGTGTTGTGACGACGTTCCCGGGACAGTGTTATGATGTGCCTGGGTTTGTCCGGGACAGTGCTGTGTTGTGACGACGTTCCCGGGACAGTGTTATGATGTGCCTGTGTTTGTCCGGGACAGTGCTGTGTTGTGCCGACGTTCCCGGGACAGTGTTATGATGTGCCTGTGTTGTCCGGGACAGTGCTGTGTTGTGCCGACGTTCCCGGGACAGTGTTATGATGTGCCTGTGTTGTCCGGGACAGTGCTGTGTTGTGACGACGTTCCCGGGACAGTGTTATGATGTGCCTGGGTTTGTCCGGGACAGTGCTGTGTTGTGACGACGTTCCCGGGACAGTGTTATGATGTGCCTGTGTTGTCCGGGACAGTGCTGTGTTGTGACGACGTTCCCGGGACAGTGTTATGATGTTCCTGTGTTGTCCGGGACAGTGTTATGATGTGCCTGTGTTGTCCGGGACAGTGCTGTGTTGTGCCGACGTTCCCGGGACAGTGTTATGATGTGCCTGTGTTGTCCGGGACAGTGCTGTGTTGTGCCGACGTTCCCGGGACAGTGCTATGATGTTCCTGTGTTGTCCGGGACAGTGTTATGATGTGCCTGTGTTGTCCGGGACAGTGCTGTGTTGTGACGACGTTCCCGGGACAGTGTTATGATGTGCCTGGGTTTGTCCGGGACAGTACTGTGTTGTGACGACGTTCCCGGGACAGTGTTATGATGTGCCTGGGTTTGTCCGGGACAGTGCTGTGTTGTGCTGACGTTCCCGGGACAGTGTTATGATGTGCCTGTGTTGTCCGGGACAGTGTTATGATGTGCCTGTGTTTGTCCGGGACAGTGCTGTGTTGTGCCGACGTTCCCGGGACAGTGTTATGATGTGCCTGTGTTTGTCCGGGACAGTGCTGTGTTGTGCCGACGTTCCCGGGACAGTGTTATGATGTGCCTGGGTTTGTCCGGGACAGTGCTGTGTTGTGCTGACGTTCCCGGGACAGTGCTGTGTTGTGCCGACGTTCCCGGGACAGTGTTATGATGTGACTGTGTTTGTCCGGGACAGTGCTGTGTTGTGCTGACGTTCCCGGGACAGTGTTATGATGTGCCTGTGTTGTCCGGGACAGTGCTGTGTTGTGCCGACGTTCCCGGGACAGTGTTAGGATGTGCCTGTGTTTGTCCGGGACAGTGCTGTGTTGTGCCGACGTTCCCGGGACAGTGCTGTGTTGTGCCGACGTTCCCGGGACAGTGTTATGATGTGCCTGTGTTTGTCCGGGACAGTGCTGTGTTGTGCCGACGTTCCCAGGACAGTGTTATGATGTGCCTGTGTTTGTCCGGGACAGTGCTGTGTTGTGCCGACGTTCCCGGGACAGTGTTATGATGTGCCTGGGTTTGTCCGGGACAGTGCTGTGTTGTGACGACGTTCCCGGGACAGTGTTATGATGTGCCTGTGTTTGTCCGGGACAGTGCTGTGTTGTGTCGACGTTCCCGGGACAGTGTTATGATGTGCCTGTGTTGTCCGGGACAGTGCTGTGTTGTGCCGACGTTCCCGGGACAGTGTTATGATGTGCCTGTGTTGTCCGGGACAGTGCTGTGTTGTGCCGACGTTCCCGGGACAGTGTTATGATGTGCCTGTGTTTGTCCGGGACAGTGTTAGGATGTGCCTGTGTTGTCCGGGACAGTGTTAGGAAGTGCCTGGGTTTGTCCGGGACAGTGCTGTGTTGTGCCGACGTTCCCGGGACAGTGGTGTGTTGTGCCGACGTTCCCGGGACAGTGTTATGATGTGCCTGGGTTGTCCGGGACAGTGTTATGATGTGCCTGTGTTTGCCCGGGACAGTGTTATGATGTGCCTGTTTGTCCAGGACAGTTCTGTGTTGTGACGACGTTCCCGGGAAAGTGTTATGATGTGCCTGTTTGTCCGGGACAGTGCTGTGTTGTGCTGACGTTCCCGGGACAGTGTTATGATGTGCCTGTGTTTGTCCGGGACAGTGTTATGATGTGCCTGGGTTTGTCCGGGACAGTGCTGTGTTGTGACGACGTTCCCGGGAAAGTGTTATGATGTGCCTGTTTGTCCGGGACAGTGTTATGATGTGCCTGTGTTTGTCCGGGACAGTGCTGTGTTGTGCCGACGTTCCCGGGACAGTGTTATGATGTGCCTGTGTTTGTCCGGGACAGTGCTGTGTTGTGACTACGTTCCCGGGACAGTGTTATGATGTGCCTGTGTTTGTCCGGGACAGTGTTATGATGTGCCTGTGTTTGTCCGGGACAGTGTTATGATGTGCCTGTGTTGTCCGGGACAGTGCTGTGTTGTGCTGACGTTCCCGGGACAGTGTTATGATGTGCCTGGGTTTGTCCGGGACAGTGCTGTGTTGTGACGACGTTCCCGGGACAGTGTTATGATGTGCCTGTGTTTGCCCGGGACAGTGTTATGATGTGCCTGTGTTGTCCGGGACAGTGCTGTGTTGTGACGACGTTCCCGGGACAGTGTTATGATGTGCCTGTGTTTGTCCGGGACAGTGTTATGATGTGCCTGTGTTTGTCCGGGACAGTGTTATGATGTGCCTGTGTTTGCCCGGGACAGTGCTGTGTTGTGACGACGTTCCCGGGACAGTGTTATGATGTGCCTGTGTTTGCCCGGGACAGTGCTGTGTTGTGCCGACGTTCCCGGGACAGTGTTAGGATGTGCCTGTGTTGCCCGGGACAGTGCTGTGTTGTGACGACGTTCCCGGGACAGTGTTATGATGTGCCTGTGTTTGCCCGGGACAGTGCTGTGTTGTGACGACGTTCCCGGGACAGTGCTGTGTTGTGCCGACGTTCCCGGGACAGTGTTATGATGTGCCTGTGTTTGTCCGGGACAGTGTTATGATGTGCCTGTGTTTGCCCGGGACAGTGCTGTGTTGTGACGACGTTCCCGGGACAGTGCTGTGTTGTGCCGACGTTCCCGGGACAGTGTTATGATGTGCCTGTGTTTGTCCGGGACAGTGTTATGATGTGCCTGTGTTTGCCCGGGACAGTGCTGTGTTGTGACGACGTTCCCGGGACAGTGCTGTGTTGTGCCGACGTTCCCGGGACAGTGTTAGGATGTGCCTGTGTTGTCCGGGACAGTGTTATGATGTGCCTGGGTTTGTCCGGGACAGTGCTGTGTTGTGCTGACGTTCCCGGGACAGTGTTATGATGTGCCTGTTTGTCCGGGACAGTGCTGTGTTGTGCCGACGTTCCCGGGACAGTGTTATGATGTGCCTGTTTGCCCGGGACAGTGTTAGGATGTGCCTGTGTTTGCCCGGGACAGTGTTATGATGTGCCTGTGTTTGTCCGGGACAGTGCTGTGTTGTGCCGACGTTCCCGGGACAGTGTTATGATATGCCTGTGTTGTCCGGGACAGTGTTATGATGTGCCTGGGTTTGTCCGGGACAGTGCTGTGTTGTGCCGACGTTCCCGGGACAGTGCTGTGTTGTGACGACGTTCCCGGGACAGTGTTATGATGTGCCTGTGTTTGCCCGGGACAGTGCTGTGTTGTGCTGACGTTCCCGGGACAGTGCTGTGTTGTGCCGACGTTCCCGGGACAGTGCTGTGTTGTGCCGACGTTCCCGGGACAGTGTTATGATGTGCCTGTGTTGTCCGGGACAGTGCTGTGTTGTGCTGACGTTCCCGGGACAGTGCTGTGTTGTGCCGACGTTCCCGGAACAGTGTTATGATGTGCCTGTGTTGTCCGGGACAGTGTTATGATGTGCCTGTGTTTGTCCGGGACAGTGCTGTGTTGTGACGACGTTCCCGGGACAGTGTTATGATGTGCCTGTGTTTGTCCGGGACAGTGCTGTGTTGTGACGACGTTCCCGGGACAGTGTTATGATGTGCCTGTGTTTGCCCGGTACAGTGCTGTGTTGTGCTGACGTTCCCGGGACAGTGCTGTGTTGTGCCGACGTTCCCGGGACAGTGTTATGATGTTCCTGTGTTTGCCCGGGACAGTGCTGTGTTGTGACGACGTTCCCGGGACAGTGTTATGATGTGCCTGTGTTTGTCCGGGACAGTGTTATGATGTGCCTGTGTTTGTCCGGGACAGTGTTATGATGTGCCTGTGTTTGCCCGGGACAGTGCTGTGTTGTGCTGACGTTCCCGGGACAGTGCTGTGTTGTGCCGACGTTCCCGGGACAGTGTTATGATGTTCCTGTGTTTGCCCGGGACAGTGCTGTGTTGTGACGACGTTCCCGGGACAGTGTTATGATGTGCCTGTGTTTGTCCGGGACAGTGTTATGATGTGCCTGTTTGTCCGGGACAGTGCTGTGTTGTGACGACGTTCCCGGGACAGTGTTATGATGTGCCTGTGTTTGTCCGGGACAGTGTTATGATGTGCCTGTGTTTGCCCGGGACAGTGCTGTGTTGTGCCTGTGTTTGTCCGGGACAGTGTTAGGATGTGCCTGTGTTTGTCTGGGACAGTGCTGTGTTGTGCTGACGTTCCCGGGACAGTGTTATGATGTGCCTGTGTTGTCCGGGACAGTGTTATGATGTGCCTGTGTTTGTCCGGGACAGTGCTGTGTTGTGCTGACGTTCCCGGGACAGTGTTATGATGTGCCTGTGTTGTCCGGGACAGTGTTATGATGTGCCTGTGTTTGTCCGGGACAGTGCTGTGTTGTGCTGACGTTCCCCGGACAGTGCTGCTCCGCTGTGTTGTGCCTTCACCATCTTGCTCACGGGTTGTGACCTCCTCTGTCAGTCCGGTCCCGGGACAGTGCTGCTCCGCTGTGTTGTGCCTTCACCATCTTGCTCACGGGTTGTGACCTCTGTCAGTCCGCAGGGGCGAGGTTCAGCTACCCACCGAGGTTCAATGCCCAAGTGGAATGTACTCGGACCCAAACACGTCACAGCTGAAGGTCACACATCTGTGCGTGCCGGCAAACAAGCGCGGTGAGTGCGCGACGCCCCGCTCCCCCGTCCCGTGCAGCAGTAGCCTGTCACACGAGCTGAGCTGAGGGCTCAGGAGATCAGGGGATCAGGAGATCAGGAGATCAGGAGATCACCTCCGGGGTCGGTCAATGCCGCGCTATTATTGTTTATCCGCAGATGTTACGTCAAAGAGATGCGTGGTGATTCGAGACCCGATGGCCTCGGACGCCTGGGAACAAAGATGTGTGGACTGTGGGATGCTGTTGAGTTGGCTTATCAGTGATGGATATGGCGGATGCGTCTGTCTTAGCAAAAAACATCGGGCTAATTGGTATTGTGCAGCGTGCCGGGCTATAGTGGTAGTATAGGCTGCTGGTCTTATTCGGATGCATGCGTCGTCTTGATAGGTCAACGTACCGTTATAGACACACTGTCAACGTACAGCGCGGTGAGCCGTGCAAACGTAGGTAAGTGAAGCTTTAGAAAGTGGCTGCATTGATATGAGGAATGAGCATTACTGGGTTTCAACCATTCCGACACAGATATATCCTTTTACATTAGGTATTCAATTATATAGACAGCATACTACTCCTGGTCTCGCAGCTGTTATTTCTTGCATTGGTATTCACTACTCCCTCTGTTCAATTGTTTGTTTGCAATAGTGCTACTTTGCCGCCACTATTTATCACATATTCAGACAAAAATACAATTGCATTGCTACTGGTAGCGTTGACTGTACTACCGCTGTCGATATTGATACGGTAAATTAAGTGCCGTATTGAGCACAAGCAGAGACGGATCCAGAAAATCTTCAAGAGAGGGGGGGGGGGGGGGGGGGGGGGGCGGGGGTCATCAATTGCAGTGGTGCCCATACCTATACCGAAATATGAAAACTCAACGGATTTGGTCCACTATATTTTGAGGGTGCCCCTATTTCAGTGTTTTGGGGGAGGACAAAATGTTGGCTATATAGGTATTTGCAATATCAGTCGTAATCTTTGTATCTAAAGTGCCGCGAATGGTGCTAAATATATAATTTGTACAGTCAAGGGCGGCCTCAGACGGCTGATGAACAGAGGGGGGGGGGGGGCAACTTGACCAAGATCGAGGTTCGTGACCGAGGTTCGTGTCGAGGTTCGTGACCATTGGGGGGGGGGGGGGGGGAACTTGACCAAGATCGAGGTTCGTGACCGAGGTTCGTGTCGAGGTTCGTGACCATGTGTGTGTGTGTGTGTGTGTGTGTGTGGGGGGGGGGGGGGGGGTGGTAGTAGCCGTTTTTACGAGCAGTAAATCTTATGCATGCGATAGCAGTGTATCATATTACTTTGTGTTTCGTGCGGACTTCAAAAATGTTCTTGAACTAAAAAATAGGCAGCATTTTGCGAAGGGAGGGGCTTGAAGAAAATTTGTCACAAAAGCTGCCCTTAAACTTAACTACCTACCAATGGTATTTACGCAAAATGGACACACACACAACTATTCGCGGCGCCAAAATGAGGTTTTGAGCGAGCTGGAGAACGAATTTTTGCTATTGGAACCAGGATGCAGGGTCAAAACGAGAACACATGTCTGGAGCAAAAGGTGGGGTAAAAAGACATGTTGCCCCCCCCCCCCATTTAAAGGAAATAGTTCACCTTCAACATTAGTTTTAAACTGAGATAGCAGTTTTGTAGCCCGTGTTGGGAAACCCCTATCTGCAAGTTTTCTTGACTGAAAAGACTCTCCAACCGAATATATTTGAGTTTTCGGCGAAGGAATGCGGTGCTGGCGAAAGAATGTTGTACTGGTTTTAGCCCGGGCAGAGGCTATACCATCAGCCAATCAGCTTGTAGCTGGTGCTAGCAAACGAATCGCCGGCCGCCGGCTGGCACATCTCCAATGCGAGTCTATCTTTACGCGACTACTTTCGAATCTGATTGGCTGAACCATTTTTTACATTCGCGTGACGTCAGGACTCTGACTCAGAGAGTATGCATATAGTTTTGATAAACAATAAAAATGTACGGCCTTCTGTCCTGAATCGGCGCGATATAAGGCCATTTTTGACAATATAAAAAGAAATTGTATTACAAAATATAATCAAATCGTGTTGGGTAAAAATTTTCCAAGGTGAACTATTTCCTTTAAGGCCAAAGGTCTCTGCAGCTACTCAATGAGATTTTTCCACCGCAAAGATAGAAGTAATCTCACCGCAGTGGCACACAAATGTGATATTTTTCTACTTTTTTCTCACAAAACTCTAACAGCTTGGTTGCAGTTGCCAGTTTAAAATACGTTTCATGGATTTCCAGCCATGAACCACATTATAAAACAGCGTAAACGGCGGGCACTGTAGGGTTCGTTCGCAAAAAAACGATAGTCAACTAACATCGTGACATCGAGGCAGAGGCGTCGCTACCTTCTAAAAAGTGTGTGTGTGTGTGTGGGGGGGGGGGGGGGGGGTCCACTGCCAGGGGGGCGCCATACCCAGAGAAGGGGGCGCCCCGGCCTAGATGGGCGCAAATCCCATGAACTTCCTATATTTCACTTGCTTAATTTTGCGGCCCCTCTTTCGCATAAAAAGAGCAAGTGAACTTGCTACCAATCCTTCCATATTGGGAGGATGGGTTTATGCCAGATCTTTTTATTTCAAAGCGTCGCGAAACAGCGTTATTGCTGATGGGAAGACATTTGCAATGCCCGGTCAATGGTGGTGAAACATGCATCGACGAGTTATAATTATAGGGTAAGATGGGGCAACACAGATATGAGGCGTTTTACCCCGGTGGGGCACCGGGGTAAAACGCCTCATATCTCGGAATCTAAAAGGTCCCGGGTAAAAATATTATGTTCTACAAAACAAGCAATACATGGTCGGTGAACTCATAGAAGGCGACATAATTTCTGCGGCGCTTTCCAGAGATATAAGTAAAAGTCTGTTTTTGGAGCGTTTTCTGTTATTTCGGTACTGAAATGGACCAGCAGCATTCTTTCTCTCAACACTTTTCTTCCAGATAATTTCCTCCAGACTACGCAGCGGGCAATGCATTTTTTTTGTTGGTTTTAAATCGAAAAATACGATTTGAAGCTTTGACAACTTCAAACATACACCCGCACAGCGGCACGCTCATGCAAGGACTGCGCATTGCACATCAACATGGGACATATTCCTGACTAATGAGCGACTAGCTTAATTAACCCGCGCTCCGCTGGGGGGGGGGGGGTAAATTATACCCCCTCCCGGATTTCTTCAATAACTTGAAAACTATGAGTAGAAAATCAAAGGTTTGATGCAAATTGCAAAACAAAAACGTCAACAGAACGGAAATGACATTCTCTTAAAAATGGTTATCTCGGATTTGCGAAATTTTGGGTTGCAACCCCCCCCCCAAATGTTTTTTTTCTTCATTTCCATATTTTTTTTTTAAAGACATTCAACAAACCGGAATATATGTTAGCGAACCAACTATGGACGATACCCAAACCAAATTTCAAAGTAATATCTTTATTTTTGACTAATTGATGCCTGCCTAAGTATAAGTAACTCATGACGTCATTTTGTCAAGTTACATTTGTGTTTGCTTTTATGGACCAGATACAGACAAATCAATACCACCGCTGTATTTCTGAGACAAAGCTGGTCTAGAAACATGCCTTTTGTATTTGTATTAATCAATTTCAAATGTTGTCCTTGTTGTGACCCGACCTTGACCTGAGGGCCATTACATGGGGTCAGGTTGTAAAATGACTGCTACTATCGAATTCTACGTGTAAAATAACCCATACAACATGTGTCGCATGACTTTCGTAGACCTGTGACCTTTTGTGACCTGACATTGACCTTGACCTTTGCTTAAAAGTTCACTTTCGCTTATACGGGAGATGCATTACATTATACATTTGAGAGCACCTTGTGCGATAATAGTCGCGATCTAAGGCTTTGGATGGAGAGTATGGCCCCAAAACTCAAATACCTCAATTTTACATTTGACCTGTCCATGACATGACATGTGACTTTATTTTGCAAATTTCGCGTAATCTTTAGATGCGTCTCGTTGAATGCTTTCGAATGCCGCCTTGCGTGTCTCGCTGCGGTTATTGGTTCGGAAGATAACGAAAGGGGCAGAATCCCCCCCCCCCCCCAGCGGGGCGTGTTCGGTTGAATACCCCAGCGGGCGCGGGTTAGGGGATAATTAAAAACTCCTCTCCCTTGTCAACGATTTTTTTTCTCGCACTGAGGACCCCACGCCACCCCCCCCCCTGGGTGGCCCCACAGGTCAACAATTTTTTCGCTCTGACGACCCGACACTCATCGCGCTGACGATCCGACGCCGACACCCCCCCCCCCCTCAGGTGCCCCCAAAAATGTGCCTGCAGCCCTCCCTCAATGAAAATCTTGGATCTGCCCCTGGTCAGAGTGTGGAGTAGAAGAGTAGCAAAGTAGTAAAGAGTAGAACACAAGGCCTCTTCGATCTTGGTCTCCCCTGCCACAAGTAGGTCATCCGTAGGTCAGAATGGGTCCTCTATAGGCGAGAATGTGCCATCCGTAGGTCAGAATGGGTCCTCTATAGGTGAGAATGTGCCATCCGTAGGTCAGAATGGGTCTTCTATAGGCGAGAATGTGCCATCCGTAGGTCAGAATGGGTCCTCTATAGGTGAGAATGTGCCATCCGTAGGTCAGAATGGGTCCTCTATAGGTGAGAATGTGCCATCCGTAGGTCAGAATGGGTCCTCAATAGGCGAGAATGTGCCATCCGTAGGTCAGAATGGGTCCTCTATAGGTGAGAATGTGCCATCCGTAGGTCAGAATGGGTCCTCTATAGGTGAGAATGTGCCATCCGTAGGTCAGAATGGGTCCTCAATAGGCTAGAATGTGCCATCCGTAGGTCAGAATGGGTCCTCTATAGGTGAGAATGTGCCATTCGTAGGTCAGAAGGGTTCGGGAGGGGGATACAGCTGTTGGGATCGTCATCCCCAGGCCAAAAGGGGCCTCATTTCCGATACAAAGGGGTGCATGACTTAAGGGGCGACACCTGCACTCGCAGGGGCGCCTTCCTCCGCGAGGCATGCAGGGGCGCCGACTGCACAGTCACAACGCATTATGCCGCCCCCGGAAGGTATCTCGTCGCCCTTGGAAGGCATCATGCCGCCCTCGAAAGACATCTTGCCGCCCTCGAAAGGCACCATGCCGTTCTTGGAAGTTGGAAGGCATCTTGTCGCCCCCAGAGCACACTATGCCGCCTTCAGAAGACGTATTGCCGCCCTCGGAAGGCCTCGGAAGACATCTTGCCGACTTCGGAAGGCATCATACCGCCCTCGGAAGCCATCATGCCGCCCTTGGAAGACATCTTGCCGCCCTCGAAAAGCATTTTGCCGCCCTCAGTGCGCATTATTCCGCCCTTGGAAGGCATTATGCCGCCTTCGGAAGACATCTTACCGCCCTCAGAGCGCATTATCCCGTCCTCAGAAGACGTCTTGCCGCCCTCGGAAGGCATTCTGCCGCCATCAGAGTGCATTATGCCGCCCTTGAAAGGTAGCATGCCGCCCTCAGAGCGCATTATGCCGCCCTTGGTAGGCATCATGCCGCCCTCGGAATGCATTTTACCGCCATCAGAGCGCATTATGCCGCCCTCAGAAGACGTCTTACCGCCCTCAGAAGGCATTCTGACGCCCTCAGAACGTATTATGCCGCCCTTAGAATGACATCTTGAAGACATCTTGACACCCTCGAAAGACATCTTGCCGCCCTATGAAGGTATCTTGCCGCCCTCAGAGCGCTTTATGCCGCCCTCGGAAGGCATCTTGCCGCCATCACACCTGTTGTGAAGGGCGCGCCACATTTTGGGAGAGGGGCGCACATGAGCTTGGGACCTCATTGGCATAGGGGCGCACACATATGCTGGCGGCAGTGGCGTGCGAAGACATTCACAAAGGACCAGGTCATTGCCTTGAGGGGCGCTTCCCGATCGACATGGGCGCCAGCAATATTGACGAAAATTTTGCAAGCCTCTCCTTCCGCACCGTGCGGAAGGAGATTCCGCACCGTGCGGAAGGAGAGCCCCCCCGTCACTAGCCGGAGGGGCGCCGTCACTGGCCAGGGGCGCCGTCACGGGCCGGAGAGGGACAGTCACTAGTCGGAAGGGTGCCGTCACTCGCCGGAGGGGCGCGGTTACTGGCGGGAGAGGCACCGTCACTGTCCGGTGGGGCGCCGTCACTGGTCGAAGGGGCGCCGTCACTAAACCGGAGGGGCGCCGTCACTGGCCGGAGGGGCGCCGTCACGGGCCGGAGGGGCGCCGTCACTGGCCGGAGGGCGCTGTCACTGGTCGGAGGGGCGCCGTCACTGGCCGGAGGGATGTCTTCACTGGTCGGAGGGGCGCCGTCACTGATCGGAGGGGCGCCGTCGTTGGCCGGAGGGGCGCTGGCACGGTCCGTAGACGCGCCGTCTACGGCAGGGGGCGCCCTCACTGGCCGGGGGCGCCGTCACTGGCCGGAGGGGCGCCGTCACTGATCGGAGGGGCGGCAGCTTTGCATGGGCGCCTCGGGTCCATAGGATCAGGTCATGCCCTGAATCACCGTATACTCGGTACACCACTGGCTGGCGGGCATTTTTAGTGTCATTTTTTTCTTTCTTCTTTTTTTTTGTTTAGAGGGCGGCGGCCCTCTCAAAACCCAGAACAGACCCACTGTTTGAGGGGGCGACTTCGGCGCCCGCTCAAAAGTGTGTGTGTGTGTGTGTGTGTGGGGGGGGGGGGGGGGGGGGGGGGCGGGGCACCCGGACCCCCCCCCCCCCCGGTGGCGACGCCCCTGCATCGAGGATTTATCAACACGCACGTATGTAATATGCTCCGCGAAGCGGCGCGCTTTTTGTCTCTTAATTTTGCACCATTTCGCATAAAATATGTGGGTTTTCAGAAATTCGATGGGGGCACCAGGGAATTGATGTCTCCTCCTCCTCCTCCTGGACTCAAGGGGCCTGGTGCCCCCCTTGTTCCACCGCCTATGGAAGCGGATCCCGACTCCCGAGGGCCCTGTGGGCCCCTCGAGTCCGATACGTTGTTGCCTCTGGTATAAAGACACGTTGGTGCCCCTTCATAGCCCAAGGGACCGGAGGCATGGAGGGACATTTTTTTTGCATAATTTAGCAATTATAATTTGGCATCATTTCGCGAACAAAAGTTTTCCAGCTACCAATGTTTTGCCAATGATTTCATGGGCGCACCAGGCTATTGTTTCCCCTCCTGGATTCAAGGAGGCACGGTGCCCCGGTGCCTCCCCTCGCCCCACAGTGCCGCCTACCGGCACGGTGGTGCCGCTGGTGCACTGGCGCGGTCAGCGGCGGTGCCCCTGGTAGGTACATCAATTATATACCAAGAGAGACCATTTTTTTTCTCACTATTTTTTACTATAGCCATCACGAAAATAAACGTTGTTAAAAAACTGCTATTGCGCTGGTGTCCCTGATAGGCCGGTGGTGCCCATGTACCCCAAGAAGGGGGGGGGGGGGCATAACCCCCGTGCCCCCCTGGATCCGCCACTGAGCGCAAGTAGGTACCTACATACCTAACCGATTGTTGACTACAGCGGCGTCTGCCACGCAGCCGCTGTACCCCGAGTCCTGACATGCAGTGTTGACTACAGCGGCGTCTACCACGCAGCCGCTGTACCCTGACATGTGCAGTGTTGACTACAGCGGTGTCTGCCACGCAGCCGCTGTACCCCGAGTCCTGACATGCAGTGTTGACTACAGCGGCGTCTACCACGCAGCCGCTGTACCCTGACATGTGCAGTGTTGACTACAGCGGTGTCTGCGGCGCCGGGCGCCACAGAGTCAGCAGTGACCGGCCGTCAGTATCGGCTGCACTTCAGCAGCCGCGCACCGCTGCACGTGTATAACGGCGCAGCACCGTCCCAGCTCCCGCGACAGCTGTGACCTGTGGGAGGGCCGGCCGCCTTCCCGCAGTTCGACACCCTGCCGTCAGAGCTGAGCTGAGCTGACCTGACCTGACAGTCAGCCGAGCTGAGCTGAGCTGGTGCGGAGCGGGGGCGGGGGTGAAGGCAGAGGCGTGGGTGGGGGCGGGTGCGGAGCTGACAGTCAGATGTTAGACTGTTACAGACTGTGTTCCCGGTACCACCTGTAACCCGCGCGACCGTTACAGACTGTGTTCCCGGTACCACCTGTAACCCGTGTGACCGTTACAGACTGCATTCCCGGTACTACCTATAACCCGCGCGACCGTTACAGACTGTGTTCCCGGTACCATCTGTAACCCGTGTCCCCGTTACAGACTGTGTTCCCGGTACTACCTGTAACCCGCGCGACCGTTACAGACTGTGTTCCCGGTACCATCTGTAACCCGTGTCCCCGTTACAGACTGTGTTCCCGGTACGACCTGCAACCCGTGTGACCGTTACAGACTGTGCTCCCGGTACAATCTGTAACCCGTGTCCCCGTTACAGACTGTGTTCCCGGTACCATCTGTAACCCGTGTGACCGTTACAGACTGTGTTCCCGGTACCACCTGTAACCCGTGTCCCCGTTACAGACTGTGTTGCTGGTACCACCTGGAGGGAGCGTTGTTCCACCTGCACGTGCCCGGTCGAGGGCTCCGGGGCCAGGACGGCAGTATGCCCGCACAATGACTGCCAGGAAGTCTACGAACCACCGATAGGTATGCTGGAGTTTGCGGGTTCCTAAAACATACATAGGTACCAGTACACCGCCGGTATTGGTGCGGCAACCTCTTAGCGGGCGATTCTTAAGCGTGCTTTCCCAATGTTGACGAGCATTTAAAGGTTTTCCCTTTAGATTGTTTTGGGGGTGGGAAAATGTCATTGACTTTGCGGTCGGCGAGGGACGGCGACCCCGGTCGCCTTCCTTTCCGGACTGCGAAGTAGACTATGGACGCATGACATAACTCAGCTGGTGACGTCACTGCACTGCACTGGTGCTGCCCCTGCTCCCGTCAGCGGGGCTGCTGAGTGACCGTCTGACCGTGGCCGGCAGATCGCGGCGACACCAGACTGTGCGGCGGCTGGCGCGCCACAGACTGCCCGACGGGCTGCCGGTTCCGGATGCGTGACTGGCGCTGTGCGTACTGCCGGTGCGGCGGCCGGCAGAATACAGCAGTTCCTCTGCCGGCTGCTACCGGACCGCACAGCCAGCCCTGCCCGCCCGCCCACCCCTCCGGCCGCAGCAGCCTCGCCAAGCTCTGCACCCCGGCCATTCGAATCACTGCCCGGCGAGCGCCGCCCAGCGGCCGCGAGGATAACTCGAGACGCAGCTGGCGGCCCCCAGAGGCGCTGGCGTCACTCGCCCGCCCGGCCCGAGGCAGCGCTGGAGGCTGGACGAGCCTGGCGCAGGCCAGCCGAGCCGCTCGAGCCGGAGCAGTGGTCAACTGATGCGACGTGACCACCAGATTGTGCCGGGCTGCGGACACGTCTGCAGGTCTTCCGAGAATTAACGGACCAGCTTGCCGTGGTGCAGGAGTGCTGCCGTTTTCCCGAAGCCAGAAGTTGTACGGTATAGTGCCGACTTGTTTCTTTATGTAGACTGATGCTAGCTAGATGGCTGGAATTTGCAGCCCAGACCATAGTGACTAATTCACAAACACATCCCACGCACACGAACGCATCCCACGCATACGATATGCCGTCAACAAAGACAGGCTTCCACCGACGCAAATCAACTTTGATGGTATAAGCTCGATAGGTAAATCCATCTAAAACCCGGCGTTAGAACACGTTACAAAATATATTTTCGATGCTGATGATCCGGTGGAAAGCACAGGACGTCTTTACAGCCGGGGTCTGTGGCAGGCATGGGGGCGGCTCAGGACAATCGCTCAGGCATCGCTCAGTCATGGACCCCGTACGGCGCGGACACGGGGCCCGTCGGCCGCGGACACTGGGCCCGTACGGCCGCGGACACTGGGCCCGTACGGCGCGGACACGGGGCCCGCCGGCCGCGGCACGGCCGCCTGGCAGTGGCAGGGACGAGTGGACACTTACAGCCTTAAGTCGTAAGTCGACACACAGCGATGAGATTCCCAAAGTGTGGCGCAGACGCGCTAAAACCGGCCCTGGCTCCAAGAGTCGTTGCACGGTGTAAAAACGTGGGCCGTGTCAATTGAGCCCACGTCACAGTGATATTGAGAGCCGCCGCCGCCCACTCCGGTCGGCGCGGAGGCGGTCCGCACGTTACCAATAGCACAAACACCATCTGCAGCGGATGAAACCAGGTCAAAGATGAACTCTCACAGCCTATGTGGCCTAATACAGGAACAAACCGGCACGGACGCGCCGGCGGCGCTGACTGCGACGTTAGCCGCCGCCCAGAACCACGGTGGCGGGCACGCAAACAACCACACGACCACGCGACGCAATAAATAGAGAATATAAACAGAAAAATCAGCCTATATACAAAAATACACCGTCCAGTGTACATCCAGAAAAGCTCGAACAAGCATACCAATACCATTTGAAATCGCTCACGATTGAGATAATGGTATAAATACAACATGAAAGGCGCACTGTCGAGCTCAATGGCATTCGTCGGAGTCGCCCCTATTTGTACACCAAATTGCAATGCCGAACATTCTCAATCATAAATTGAGAGCACAAGTGGCGCCATCGAGTACATTGCTCAGGCCCTAAAGCTTCTGTGACAATCTCCGCAACGGATGGCGTAGAATACATCCGATTTGAGAATATCTTCTTTCCATGCACCGCCATAGGGTTAATTTGAAAGATTCCCAAAGTGTAGGAGAAACTGATCCAAAGACTCCCAATTCCTAGTCATTTTTTTAATTGAAGGTAGAAGTGTTCCAAAAATATTACGAAAGCGTAAACATGATTCCAAAGACCCTCATTACTCAATTACCAGTTGGATTGTCGAAACGTACCTCACACAAAATGGTCCCCAGCCGCTCACCGTTCAACATCCACAGCACTACAGCTGTACACCAAGTCACGACCGGGCCGCCAGGATGAAATATGTACAAAGTAGCAAGCTGGCCGTGTCACTAGCTGCCTGTCTGCAACACAGCCTCCACACGGCTAGTCGCCAGTGACAACACGAGCGTATGAAAAATCAGCACTTCAGCGGCGGAAGCATTGGATGAAGGCCTCACAACCATGATTGTCAACACCTTGTCAAAAAAGTTATTGTACAACTCGCATTGCTACACAAACTGTCGGGAACATGATGAAGTATGCTGCCTAGAAGATCCTCTACGTATGTCTTATTGAACACCAGGTACCTTTTGCATATGATTGAAAAATTCACTGTACAAAAATGAGACATTTAAATAGCATACAAAATGCGTGAGTCGTTCAGTAAAAGGTCAGTTAAAACAGCCATATCAAACCGGGCCCAGCTGCCCACAGGTCCGAAGTGGCGCACACACGTCGAACTGGCATACACTGGCAAGCAGTCAGGAACCAAGGAGTTGATCGGCCACCGCTGGGCGCCGCTGGGCGCCGCCGCCGGGCGCCGCCGCCGCTGCGTTCTCAGATGGTCGGTCGGACGGACGGAGGGACTGACGGGGCGAGCCGGTCGCCGGCGTCTCCCTCGGCGGGGCGGCTTACAGCTCACAGCTCACCGGACAGCTGCGACTGGCGGAGAGCGTCCGCGTCGTCGCAGGCGCCGTCCAGGCGGACGTGGTGCCGCCAGGGAGCGTGGCCGAGCCAGAGCTGCAGCTCGCCGCTGAACAGCCCGGCGCCCTCTGGACAAAAGTAGACCGACATCTGCACATAGCGCTGCGACGGCGCCAGCATGCGGCCCTCGGTCAGCTCCATCAGACTGCGCTCATTCGGACCGGAGACGACCTTGAACGGCCCGGTCACGTGGTACTCCACCTGCGGGGAGGGGCCACACTAGTCACACAACGCGAGTCGGAAGACATACAGACCAGCGGCTAATATAGTGACAAAACGTGAAACGGAGCTACCAAATGGTGTAACCAGGCAGTTAATACAGACACGCGTTCGTGGAAACGGCATACTATGTAGGACTACAGTTACAATTTATCGGCTACATTATAGATAACGATTCGTCTTCAACTACAGAGTAACAGACATCCATGCCTCCCCTAAACCTGTAGCCAGTACCACATCTAAAAACACGGGCGTATCAATGTGCTTGCCAGAGACCCGGAAAAAAAACTATTTTTTTTTGCATTGTCTCCCAACCAAATGCTATAAATTAAATACGTGTTTGTCCGTTGGAACGTAGTTATACGGTAAAGTTACATCAACAACACTAAGTAGCATGTTGGACTCACATCCAGGTCCTCCCCGGTTTTGTTGGTGATATCGAGTTTGTGGCAGATGGACCAGTGGCCGAAGTAGAGGGTGTCTTCGGAGACGTGCAGAGGCGTGTTGAGCAGGTCTGCCTCGTCCTCCCCGATCTCCAGTACACTGCCGCGGCCAGAGACCCGGACCGGCACCGTGTACACCACCATCGGCTGGCCACTGTGGTAACACGGCACAGGTCACCAGACAGACACAGACACTGCCGCGGCCAGAGACCCGGACCGGCGCCGTGTATACCACCATAGGCTGGCCACTGTGGTAACACGGCACAGGCCACCACAGACACAGACACTGCCGCGGCCAGAGACCCGGACCGGCACCGTGTACACCACCATAGGCTGGCCACTGTCGGAAGTCGTGGTCCCCATGGTAACCACTGTTAGAAACGCGCTTCCGCGGCAGGGAAGAGAGCATTGCTCATCACACTTCACAGCCACTCGCAACCGGTCGAATCAACGGACTGACTTATTCGCGTCATGGCGTCAACCCGTCGGATCCAGTTACCCCGATCGGAGTCCGCTGCCGCTGTAGTCCGCTGTAGTCCGCTGTAGTCCGAGTCCGCTGTAGCTCGGATGAGATGAGTTTTGTACACAAACTTGGCATGCTCGGGACTCAAAAACTTACAAGAATTTTACAAGAACCTTACTTATAAAACTAGGGTCATGTGTTGAAGTCGTGCACCTAGAACATACTCTAGCTGTTCGGCAGTCCATAACTAGAGGCCGGCAATGCGATCGGGGCATTGCCTTGGGGTCAAAATCGTACGATAATTCCGTAGTTTGGTCCCAGGCGGCCAAGCCACCGCTGACTGGCCGTTGCGGTGACTTCAGACTGCCGTCACCACAAGCCGCCACTGGGTGGCGCGCCTCAGTGCTGTGCGGCACAGTATCCTGCTCTGCGGCACAGTATCCACGGCCGGCCGGCACCAGCTGACGGCGGAGGCCCGCTCATTCAAAATGGTAATTTGGTTTTACCCCCTAGAGGGTTTATTTTGCCCCCTCAGGATCGGCAGCCATAATGGATTTTGGGCCGCTGTATCGCGCACGTGACCTGCGAGTATCAAGTCTGTCATCAACCGTCTGACCTGAGGAGGCGAACATAAAACAAATGTTTGCGCCAACTTTTTGGCACTTGGCACGTGCCACCGATTGACCCGAAAATACTACCATCTGCGACGAAATCGGCCCAGCCGTTTGGGCTCCACGTGCCAATATGCTTCGTTGGACAGACAAACAAGCTCCTCCCACTTTCCGAGCGACGGCCCGGTGGAAATCTTCGACCTCTGAAAAACATGTAAACATGTTTCTCATTTTTCTACGATTTTGAATTATACCTAGTTTAAGCATCAAACTTGTACGTTAGCTGAAGTATGTGACGCCGGTGAGCTGCAATCGGGATCAGGACCCGAGGGGTTGAGGCCATGTCGGTCCACGTGGAGTTCGCCGATTGAATAGGTCTGCATTAGGACGCCACTGTATCGGTGGAAGAACTTTTTGAAGCCGGCTCCGATCCAAAGCCCTCAATGCTACACGTCGTTTGCTAGATGGCAGTTGTGTAGTTTCGTAAAACAATATTTCATGGCCCGATTGCTTCAGACTGTCAGACTTCAGTCACCTGACATCGATAGATGTCTAGCCAGCGGACCCAGGACGTACCGCCCCCGCCCCGTATCCCAGTACGCACCGCTCCCGCCCCGTATCCCAGGACGTACCGCTCCCGCCCCCGCCCCGTATCCCAGGGCGTACCGCTCCCGCCCCGTGTCCCAGGGCGTACCGCCCGCCCCGTGTCCCAGGGCGTACCGCCCCCGCCCCGTGTCCCAGGGCGTACCGCCCCCGCCCCGTGTCCCAGGACGTACCGCTCCCGCCCCGTGTCCCAGGACGTACCGCCCCCGCCCCGTGTCCCAGGACGTACCGCTCCCGCCCCGTGTCCCAGGACGTACCGCTCCCGCCCCGTGTCCCAGGACGTACCGCCCCCGCCCAGGACCTGCCCCCCCCCCCCCCTCCTCGACCTCCTCCCTCAGTTACTCACGCCGGCTCCTTGGCCGGTTTGCAGAGCAGCTGGAAGTGTTGCGTCAGCTTGCCCGGGTAGGGCGGGCTGAAGCGCACCTGAAGACACACAGTCTGGCCAGCCGCCACCTCGCCCTCCTTCGGACGCATCTTGAACACGTCGTAACCGCATTTCTTCATTTTGTCCGGGTGCGCGCCCTGGAGAGACAGCGCAGCCGTCGGTCAGCTTAATTGGGACATTGCAAATGGAAAATGACTCATTCGAAACATTCACATCCTAGGTTGAAAAACAGACATTCACAGCATATGTGTCGCTCAATACCAGGCCCCAAATCAGCATGAAAATCCTCCAAATGTCTGACCAATGTTCGATACCCATGCTTTTTCATCTGTCCAAAGCTTACTTAGTCTTCCCTGGACAACTTGCATTTGTGGACACAAATGGACAGGAACATAAAACGGCATTTTGTTTCAGGCATTTCGACCGAAATGTCGACACCTTTGGCATCGCAACATCCACTGTAAAATGTCTGGTGGCCACCTCGGATCAGGCCGAGGGCCGTGCTCGGTATCTGACGCGGCAGTGCGCACACTGAATACATAATCACGGGAGCGGTACTCGAGAATCGGACCACGGAGCGGACCACGGAGCGGACCACGGAGCGGACCACGGCCGCCGCAGAGAGCCGAGCCGAATACGGTGGCAATACGCCCGCCTGTTCCAGCGAGCCAGCTCAGCTGGTAGTGAGGCCGAGCCGAATACGGTGGCAATATGCCCGCCTGTTCCAGCGAGCCAGCTCAGCTGGTAGTGAGGCCGAGCCGAATACGGTGGCAATACGCCCGCCTGTTCCAGCGAGCCAGCTCAGCTGGTAGTGAGGCCGAGCCGAATACAGTGGCAATACGCCCGCCTGTTCCAGCGAGCCAGCTCAGCTGGTAGTGAGGCCGAGCCGAATACGGTGGCAATACGCCCGCCTGTTCCAGCGAGCCAGCTCAGCTGGTAGTGAGGCCGAGCCGAATACGGTGGCAATACGCCCGCCTGCTCCAGCGAGCCATCTCAGCTGGTAGTGAGGCCGAGCCGAATACGGTGGCAATACGCCCGCCTGTTCCAGCGAGCCAGCTCAGCTGGTAGTGAGGCAGAGCCGAATACGGTGGCAATACGCCCGCCTGTTCCAGCGAGCCAGCTCAGCTGGTAGTGAGGCCGAGCCGAATACGGTGGCAATACGCCCGCCTGTTCCAGCGAGCCATCTCAGCTGGTAGTGAGGCCGAGCCGAATACGGTGGCAATACGCCCGCCTGTTCCAGCGAGCCAGCTCAGCTGGTAGTGAGGCCGAGCCGAATACGGTGGCAATACGCCCGCCTGTTCCAGCGAGCCATCTCAGCTGGTAGTGAGGCCGAGCCGAATACGGTGGCAATACGCCCGCCTGTCCCAGCGAGCCAGCTCAGCTGGTAGTGAGGCCGAGCCGAATATGGTGGCAATACGCCCGCCTGTTCCAGCGAGCCAGCTCAGCTGGTTGTGGGGCAGAGCCGAATACGGTGGCAATACGCCCGTCTGCTCCAGAGAGCCAGCTCAGCTGGTTGTGGGGCAGAGCCGAATACGGTGGCAATACGCCCGCCTGTTCCAGCGAGCCAGCTCAGCTGGTTGTGGGGCAGAGCCGAATACGGTGGCAATACGCCCGCCTGTTCCAGCGAGCCAGCTCAGCTGGTAGTGAGGCCGAGCCGAATACGGTGGCAATACGCCCGCCTGTTCCAGCGAGCCAGCTCAGCTGGTAGTGGGGCCGAGCCGAATATGGTGGCAATACGCCCGCCTGTTCCAGCGAGCCAGCTCAGCTGGTTGTGGGGCAGAGCCGAATACGGTGGCAATACGCCCGTCTGTTCCAGAGAGCCAGCTCAGCTGGTTGTGGGGCAGAGCCGAATACGGTGGCAATACGCCCGCCTGTTCCAGCGAGCCATCTCAGCTGGTAGTGAGGCCGAGCCGAATACGGTGGCAATACGCCCGCCTGTTCCAGCGAGCCAGCTCAGCTGGTAGTGAGGCCGAGCCGAATACGGTGGCAATACGCCCGCCTGTTCCAGCGAGCCAGCTCAGCTGGTAGTGAGGCCGAGCCGAATACGGTGGCAATACGCCCGCCTGTTCCAGAGAGCCAGCTCAGCTGGTAGTGAGGCCGAGCCGAATACGGTGGCAATACGCCCGCCTGTTCCAGCGAGCCAGCTCAGCTGGTAGTGAGGCAGAGCCGAATACGGTGGCAATACGCCCGCCTGTTCCAGCGAGCCAGCTCAGCTGGTAGTGAGGCCGAGCCGAATACGGTGGCAATACGCCCGCCTGTTCCAGCGAGCCATCTCAGCTGGTAGTGAGGCCGAGCCGAATACGGTGGCAATACGCCCGCCTGTTCCAGAGAGCCAGCTCAGCTGGTAGTGAGGCCGAGCCGAATACGGTGGCAATACGCCCGCCTGTTCCAGCGAGCCATCTCAGCTGGTAGTGAGGCCGAGCCGAATACGGTGGCAATACGCCCGCCTGTCCCAGCGAGCCAGCTCAGCTGGTAGTGAGGCCGAGCCGAATATGGTGGCAATACGCCCGCCTGTTCCAGCGAGCCAGCTCAGCTGGTTGTGGGGCAGAGCCGAATACGGTGGCAATACGCCCGTCTGCTCCAGAGAGCCAGCTCAGCTGGTTGTGGGGCAGAGCCGAATACGGTGGCAATACGCCCGCCTGTTCCAGCGAGCCAGCTCAGCTGGTTGTGGGGCAGAGCCGAATACGGTGGCAATACGCCCGCCTGTTCCAGCGAGCCAGCTCAGCTGGTAGTGAGGCCGAGCCGAATACGGTGGCAATACGCCCGCCTGTTCCAGCGAGCCAGCTCAGCTGGTAGTGGGGCCGAGCCGAATATGGTGGCAATACGCCCGCCTGTTCCAGCGAGCCAGCTCAGCTGGTTGTGGGGCAGAGCCGAATACGGTGGCAATACGCCCGTCTGTTCCAGAGAGCCAGCTCAGCTGGTTGTGGGGCAGAGCCGAATACGGTGGCAATACGCCCGCCTGTTCCAGCGAGCCATCTCAGCTGGTAGTGAGGCCGAGCCGAATACGGTGGCAATACGCCCGCCTGTTCCAGCGAGCCAGCTCAGCTGGTAGTGAGGCCGAGCCGAATACGGTGGCAATACGCCCGCCTGTTCCAGCGAGCCAGCTCAGCTGGTAGTGAGGCCGAGCCGAATACGGTGGCAATACGCCCGCCTGTTCCAGAGAGCCAGCTCAGCTGGTAGTGAGGCCGAGCCGAATACGGTGGCAATACGCCCGCCTGTTCCAGCGAGCCATCTCAGCTGGTAGTGAGGCCGAGCCGAATACGGTGGCAATACGCCCGTCTGTTCCAGAGAGCCAGCTCAGCTGGTTGTGGGGCAGAGCCGAATACGGTGGCAATACGCCCGCCTGTTCCAGCGAGCCAGCTCAGCTGGTAGTGAGGCCGAGCCGAATACGGTGGCAATACGCCCGTCTGTTCCAGAGAGCCAGCTCAGCTGGTTGTGGGGCAGAGCCGAATACGGTGGCAATACGCCCGCCTGTTCCAGCGAGCCAGCTCAGCTGGTAGTGGGGCCGAGCCGAATACGGTGGCAATACGCCCGTCTGTTCCAGAGAGCCAGCTCAGCTGGTTGTGGGGCAGAGCCGAATACGGTGGCAATACGCCCGCCTGTTCCAGCGAGCCAGCTCAGCTGGTAGTGGGGCCGAGCCGAATACGGTGGCAATACGCCCGCTTGTTCCAGCGAGCCAGCTCAGCTGGTAGTGAGGCCGAGCCGAATACGGTGGCAATACGCCCGCCTGTTCCAGCGAGCCAGCTCAGCTGGTAGTGAGGCCGAGCCGAATACGGTGGCAATACGCCCGCCTGTTCCAGCGAGCCAGCTCAGCTGGTAGTGAGGCCGAGCCGAATACGGTGGCAATACGCCCGCCTGTTCCAGAGAGCCAGCTCAGCTGGTAGAGGGGCCGAGCCGAATACGGTGGCAATACGCCCGCCTGTTCCAGCGAGCCAGCTCAGCTGGTAGTGGGGCACCATGCCATCTGCACATCGGACAAAACGATCTCTTTTCAACGTAGGCGTATTCGGGGGTCGTATTCGCTGGCCATTTAGGAAACAAACTGCAAACTTGGACTTACTGGAAAACTTGGAAAACTTGGCAAACTGGAGACCGACAGAGTGAGAGTATCAATTGTAACTGGGTTTAAAATAGTTACGTGTTGCACACAACGATCTGCATCGTCAAATCATGAAGCCGGGATCACAAATGGCGATCACAAATCACACAAGACGACCGTGCCCGTCCGCCGGCTCCACTCCCGACCCACCTTCACCAGGTAGGGCACGCTGTAGCCGAAGATGTTCCACGACAGGGAGTCGTCGCCGACGTTGGTGAGCTGCAGGGAGGCCTCGCTGGGGATGCCCAGCGCAGTCAGCGGGAACAGCAGGTGGTTGGTGGAGATGCGCAGCCGCGGCCGGCCGCGCTCAGTCACCACATGCTCCACGCCCGGACCGTCCGGCCACCAGTCGTCATCGGACGGCACCGACGTGCTCTTCGGCGGCGGCGGCGGCGGCGGCGGCGGGGGCGGCGGCGGCGGCGGCGGCAGCGGAGGGCCGCGCTTCCGCGGGCTGCTTTTGGTGCGGCTGGGCGAGGCACCAACTCGGCTGGGCGAGGCACCAACTCGGCTGGACGAGGCACCAACTCGGCTGGGCGAGGCACCAACTCGGCTGGGCGAGACACCAACTCGGCTGGGCGAGGCACCAACTCGGCTGGGCGAGACACCAACTCGGCTGGGCGAGGCACCAACTCGGCTGGGCGAGGCACCAACTCGGCTGGGCGAGGCACCAACTCGGCTGGGCGATGCGCCGGGTTTGATCAGCTCAGGCGCCGCCTGGCGGTAAGAGGAGGGCAGAGATGTCATCTGTGCCGGTTATCGCAGCCCATTGGCAGGCGTCGGTGTTTTCAGCCCAAAGTTTAACGTGTTTACGGGCCGACGGATGAATGGCTTACAGGGAATGTTTCACCTTTGTATAAGTTTTAAACTGAGATAGCAATTATTTTGGGCCGTTATTGCAATGTCTAAATTACTAAGGTCATTTCCCCCAAAACTTAACAGTTTTTAAGCAATTGAATTTCCCATTTGCAAAATGACTACGCTGGTGCAGCCGCTGATTGGCTGACAGCCACTTTGTCAGCCAATCCCGCTTTGTCAGCCAATCAGCGGCGGTCTATAGCTCAATAATGACGTCATTCGCCCACATCTAAAAACTTAATTTGTATAAAGTTCCTAGAGACTTTTCGAGTGAAAAAATATCACCATCGTTTTCAGCAGCACTTACTTCATAATATATTCTACTACAACCAGCGTATATTTGACAACTTCAGAAAGGTGAAACATTCCCTTTAATGGGCCAACGAGTTAGCGCGTTAAAGCATCTCTCATAAAATTTAAATTTTCAACCGGTTAACGGTGAATGGGTCACCATCGTTGAGTAATGAGTTGGCTTCATCTCCCAAGGTCAGCCAATCCAAACTGAGCCGGACCGAGAGGTAGTGGTAGGTCAAGGTGGCATCAAAGTTTATCAGGCTAGGCCCGGGTCACAGGTCAGCTGACCAACAGCCAGCCAAGTACGACATGTCAAAAAGGTCGTTATGCCAGGGTGTTAATAGGATGAAAACGTCCACCCCTGTCGCCCGACTGGCACAATGCTACAATACTGCTACAGCGAGACTAGAACACTGCAAGGGACAGGGGTGGGACAATACTGCTGCAGACAGACTGAGAACACTGCAAGGGACAGGGGTGGGACAATACTGCTACATACACTCTGAGAACACTGCAAGGGACAGGGGTGCGACAATACTGCTACAGACAGACTGAGAACACTGGAAAGGACAGGGGTGGGACAATACTGCTACATACAGACTGATAACACTGCAAGGGACAGGGGTGGGACAATACTGCTGCAGACAGACTGAGAACACTGGAAGGGACAGGGGTGGGACAATACTGCTACAGACAGACTGAGAACACTGGAAGGGACAGGGGTGGGACAATACTGCTACAGACAGACTGAGAACACTGCAAGGGACAGGGGTGGGACAATACTGCTACAGACAGACTCGGAGCACGGTAAGGGACAGGGGTGGGACAATACTACTACAGAAGACTGAGAACACTGGAAGGGACAGGGGTGGGACAATACTGCTACAGACAGACTGAGAACACTGCAAGGGACAGGGGTGGGACAATACTGCTGCAGACAGACTGAGAGCACTGCAAGGGACAGGGGTGGGACAACACTGCTGCAGACAGACTGAGAACACTGCAAGGGACAGGGGTGGGACAATACTGCTGCAGACAGACTGAGAACACTGCGAGGGACAGGGGTGGGACTCAGAGTCTGCTACATACAGACTCTGAGAACACTGCAAGGGACAGGGGTGCGACAATACTGCTACAGAAGACAGAACACTGGAAGGGACAGGGGTGGGACAATACTACTACAGAAGACTGAGAACACTGGAAGGGACAGGGGTGGGGCAATACTGCTACATACAGACTGAGAACACTGGAAGGGACAGGGGTGGGACAATACTGCTACAGAAGACTGAGAACACTGCAAGAAACGGGGGTGGGACAATACTGCTACATACAGACTGAGAACACTGGAAGGGACAGGGGTGGGACAATACTGCTACAGACAGACTGAGAGCACTGCAAGGGGCAGGGGTGGGACAATACTGCTACAGACAGACTGAGAACACTGGAAGGGACAGGGGTGGGACAACACTGCTACAGACAGACTGAGAACACTGCAAGGGGCAGGGGTGGAACAATACTGCTACAGACAGACTGAGAACACTGGAAGGGACAGGGGTGGGACAATACTGCTGCAGACAGACTCGGAGCACTGCAAGGAACAGGGGTGGGACAATACTGCTACAGACAGACTGAGAACACTGGAAGGGACAGGGGTGGGACAACACTGTTACAGACAGACTGAGAACACTGCAAGGGGCAGGGGTGGAACAATACTGCTACAGACAGACTGAGAACACTGCAAGGGACAGGGGTGGGACAATACTGCTGCAGACAGACTCGGAGCACTGCAAGGAACAGGGGTGGGACAATACTGCTACAGACAGACTGAGAACACTGGAAGGGACAGGGGTGGGACAATACTGCTACAGAAGACTGATAACACTGCAAGGGACAGGGGTGGGACAATACTGCTGCAGACAGACTGAGAAAACTGGAAAGGACAGGGGTGGGACAATACTGCTACAGAAGACTGAGAACACTGGAAGGGACAGGGGTGGGACAATACTGCTACAGACAGACTGAGAACACTGGAAGGGACAGGGGTGGGACAATACTGCTGCAGACAGACTGAGAAAACTGGAAGGGACAGGGGTGGGACAATACTGCTACAGAAGACTGAGCACACTGCAAGGGACAGGGGTGGGACAATACTACTACAGAAGACTCAGAGCACTGCAAGGGACAGGGGTGGGACAATACTGCTGCAGACAGACTGAGAACACTGCAATGGACAGGGGTGGGACAATACTGCTACAGACAGACTCAGAGCACTGCAAGGGACAGGGGTGGGACAATACTGCTACAGACAGACTGAGAACACTGGAAAGGACAGGGGTGGGACAATACTGCTACATACAGACTGATAACACTGCAAGGGACAGGGGTGGGACAATACTGCTACAGACAGACTGAGAACACTGGAAGGGACAGGGGTGGGACAATACTGCTGCAGACAGACTGAGAACACTGCAAGGGACAGGGGTGGGACAATACTGCCACAGACAGACTGAGAACACTGCAATGGACAGGGGTGGGACAATACTGCTACAGAAGACTGAGAACACTGCAATGGACAGGGGTGGGACAATACTGCTGCAGACAGACTGAGAACACTGCAAGGGACAGGGGTGGGACAATACTGCTACAGACAGACTGAGAACACTGGAAGGGACAGGGGTGGGACAATACTGCTGCAGACAGACTGAGAACACTGCAAGGGACAGGGGTGGGACAATACTGCTACAGACAGACTGAGAACACTGGAAGGGACAGGGGTGGGACAATACTGCTACAGAAGACTGAGAACACTGGAAGGGACAGGGGTGGGACAATACTGCTACAGAAGACTGAGAACACTGGAAGGGACAGGGGTGGGACAACACTGCTACAGAAGACTGAGAACACTGGAAGGGACAGGGGTGGGACAATACTGCTACAGAAGACTGAGAACACTGGAAGGGACAGGGGTGGGACAATACTGCTACAGAAGACTGAGAACACTGGAAGGGACAGGGGTGGGACAATACTGCTGCAGACAGACTGAGAACACTGGAAGGGACAGGGGTGGGACAATACTGCTACAGACATACTGAGAACACTGCAAGGGACAGGGGTGAGACAATACTGCTACAGAAGACTGAGCACACTGCAAGGGACAGGGGTGGGACAATACTACTACAGAAGACTCAGAGCACTGCAAGGGACAGGGGTGGGACAATACTGCTACAGAAGACTGAGAACACTGGAAGGGACAGGGGTGGGACAATACTGCTACAGAAGACTGAGAACACTGGAAGGGACAGGGGTGGGACAATACTGCTACAGAAGACTGAGAACACTGGAAGGGACAGGGGTGGGACAACACTGCTACAGAAGACTGAGAACACTGCAAGGGACAAGGGTGGGACAATACTGCTACATAAGACCGAGAACACTGGAAGGGACAGGGGTGGGACAATACTGCTACAGACAGACTGAGAACACTGCAAGGGACAGGGGTGGGACAATACTGCTGCAGACAGACTGAGAACACTGGAAGGGACAGGGGTGGGACAATACTGCTACAGACAGACTGAGAACACTGCAAGGGACAGGGGTGAGACTACTGCTACAGAAGACTGAGCACACTGCAAGGGACAGGGGTGGGACAATACTGCTGCAGACAGACTGAGAACACTGGAAGGGACAGGGGTGGGACAATACTGCTACAGACAGACTGAGAACACTGCAAGGGACAGGGGTTGGACAATACTGCTACAGACAGACTGAGAACACTGGAAGGGACAGGGGTGGGACAATACTGCTACAGACAGACTCAGAGCACTGCAAGGGACAGGGGTGGGACAATACTACTACAGAAGACTGATAACACTGGAAGGGACAGGGGTGGGACAATACTGCTACAGAAGACTGCGAACACTGGAAGGGACAGGGGTGGGACAATACTGCTACAGACAGACTCAGAGCACTGCAAGGGACAGGGGTGGGACAATACTGCTACAGACAGACTGAGAACACTGCAAGGGACAAGGGTGGGACAATACTACTACATAAGACCGAGAACACTGGAAGGGACAGGGGTGGGACAATACTGCTACAGACAGACTGAGAACACTGCAAGGGACAGGGGTGGTACAATACTGCTACAGACAGACTGAGAACACTGGAAGGGACAGGGGTGGGACAATACTGCTACAGAAGACAGAACACTGGAAGGGACAGGGGTGGGACAATACTACTACAGAAGACTGAGAACACTGGAAGGGACAGGGGTGGGACAATACTGCTACATAAGACTCAGAACACTGGAAGGGACAGGGGTGGGACAATACTGCTACAGAAGACTGATAACACTGGCAGGGACAGGGGTGGGACAATACTGCTACAGAAGACCGAGAACACTGGAAGGGACAGGGGTGGGACAACACTGCTGCAGACAGACTGAGAACACTGCAAGGGCCAGGGGTGGGACAATACTGCTACAGACAGACTGAGAACACTGCAAGGGACAGGGGTGGGACAATACTGCTGCAGAAGACTGAGAACACTGGAAGGGACAGGGGTGGGACAATACTGCTGCAGACAGACTGAGAACACTGGAAGGGACAGGGGTGGGACAATACTGCTGCAGACAGACTGAGAACACTGCAAGGGACAGGGGTGGGACAATACTGCTGCAGACAGACTGAGAACACTGCAAGGGACAGGGGTGGGACAATACTGCTACAGAAGACTGAGAACACTGCAAGAAACAGGGGTGGGACAATACTGCTACAGACAGACTGAGAACACTGGAAGGGACAGGGGTGGGACAACACTGCTGCAGACAGACTGAGAACACTGCAAGGGACAGGGGTGGGACAATACTGCTGCAGACAGACTGAGAACACTGCAAGGGACAGGGGTGGGACAATACTGCTGCAGACAGACTGAGAACACTGCAAGGGACAGGGGTGGGACAATACTGCTACAGAAGACTGAGAACACTGCAAGAAACAGGGGTGGGACAATACTGCTACAGAAGACTGAGAACACTGGAAGGGACAGGGGTGGGACACTACTGCTACAGACAGACTCAGCACTGCAAGGGACAGGGGTGGGACAATACTACTACAGAAGACTGAGAACACTGCGAGGGACAGGGGTGGGACAATACTACTACAGAAGACTGAGAACACTGGAAGGGACAGGGGTGGGACAATACTGCTACAGACAGACTGAGAACACTGCAAGGGACAGGGGTGCGACAATACTGCTACAGAAGACAGAACACTGGAAGGGACAGGGGTGGGACAATACTGCTACAGACAGACTGAGAACACTGCAAGGGACGGGGTGGGACAATACTGCTACAGAAGACTGAGAACACTGGAAGGGACAGGGGTGGGACAATACTGCTACAGACAGACTGAGAACACTGCAAGGGACAGGGGTGCGACAATACTGCTACAGAAGACAGAACACTGGAAGGGACAGGGGTGGGACAATACTGCTACAGACAGACTGAGAACACTGCAAGGGACGGGGTGGGACAATACTGCTACAGAAGACTGAGAACACTGGAAGGGACAGGGGTGGGACAATACTGCTACATACAGACTGAGAACACTGCAAGGGACAGGGGTGCGACAATACTGCTACAGAAGACAGAACACTGGAAGGGACAGGGGTGGTTCAATACTACTACAGAAGACTGAGAACACTGCAAGGGACAGGGGTGGGACAATACTGCTACAGACAGACTGAGAACACTGCAAGGGACAGGGGTGGGACAATACTACTACAGAAGACTGAGAACACTGGAAGGGACAGGGGTGGGACAATACTGCTACAGACAGACTGAGAACACTGCAAGGGACAGGGGTGGGACAATACTGCTACAGACAGACTGAGAACACTGGAAGGGACAGGGGTGGGACAACACTGCTACAGACAGACTGAGAACACTGCAAGGGGCAGGGGTGGGACAATACTGCTACAGACAGACTGAGAACACTGCAAGGGACAGGGGTGGGACAATACTGCTGCAGACAGACTCGGGAGCACTGCAAGGAACAGGGGTGGGACAATACTGCTACAGACAGACTGAGAACACTGGAAGGGACAGGGGTGGGACAATACTGCTACAGAAGACTGATAACACTGCAAGGGACAGGGGTGGGACAATACTGCTACAGAAGACTGCGAACACTGCAAGGGACAGGGGTGGGACAATACTGCTACAAAATACTCCGAGAACACTGCAAGGGACGGGGGTGGGACAATACTGCTACAGAAGACTGAGATCACTGGAAAGGACAGGGGTGGGACAATACTGCTACAGACAGACTGAGAACACTGCAAGGGACAGGGGTGGGACAATACTGCTACAGACAGACTGAGAGCACTGGAAGGGACAGGGGTGGGACAATACTGCTACAAAGACTGAGAACACTGGAAGGGACAGGGGTGGGACAATACTGCTACAGACAGACTGAGAACACTTCGAGGGACAGGGGTGGGACAATACTGCTACAGAAGACTGAGAACACTGCGAGGGACAGGGGTGGGACAATACTGCCACAGAAGACTGAGAACACTGGAAGGGACAGGGGTGGGACAATACTACTACAAGAAGACTGAGAACACTGCAAGGGACAGGGGTGGGACAATACTGCTACAGACAGACTGAGAACACTGCAAGGGACAGGGGTGGGACAATACTGCTACAGACAGACTGAGAACACTGGAAGGGACAGGGGTGGGACAATACTGCTACAGACAGACTGAGCACTGCAAGGGACAGGGGTGGGACAATACTGCTACAGACAGACTCGGAGCACTGCAAAGGACAGGGGTGGGACAATACTGCTACAGAAGACTGAGAACACTGGAAGGGACAGGGGTGGGACAATACTACTACAGAAGACTGAGAACACTGCAAGGGACAGGGGTGGGACAATACTGCTACAAAAAGACAGAACACTGGAAGGGACAGGGGTGGGACAATACTGCTACAGAAGACTGATAACACTGCAATGGACAGGGGTGGGACAATACTGCTACAACGAGACTGAGAACACTGGAAGGGACAGGGGTGAGACAATACTGCTACAGACAGACTGAGAGCACTGGAAGGGACAGGGGTGGGACAATACTGCTACAGAAGACTGAGAACACTGGAAGGGACAGGGGTGGGACAATACTGCTACAGACAGACTGAGAACACTTCGAGGGACAGGGGTGGGACAATACTGCTACAGAAGACTGAGAACACTGCGAGGGACAGGGGTGGGACAATACTGCTACATAAGACTGAGAACACTGGAAGGGACAGGGGTGGGACAATACTACTACATAAGACTGAGAACACTGCAAGGGACAGGGGTGGGGCAATACTGCTACAGACAGACTGAGAACACTGGAAGGGACAGGGGTGGGACAATACTGCTGCAGACAGACTGAGAACACTGCAAGGGACAGGGGTGGGACAATACTGCTGCAGACAGACTGAGAACACTGCAAGGGACAGGGGTCGGACAATACTGCTGCAGACAGACTGAGAACACTGGAAGGGACAGGGGTGGGACAATACTGCTGCAGACAGACTGATAACACTGCAAGGGACAGGGGTGGGACAATACTGCTACAGACAGACTGAGAAAACTGCAAGGGACAGGGGTGGGACAATACTGCTACAGACAGACTGAGAACACTGGAAGGGACAGGGGTGGGACAATACTGCTGCAGACAGACTGAGAACACTGCAAGGGACAGGGGTGGGACAATACTGCTACAGACAGACTGAGAACACTGGAAGGGACAGGGGTGGGACAATACTGCTACAGACAGACTGAGCACTGCAAGGGACAGGGGTGGGACAATACTGCTACAGACAGACTCGGAGCACTGCAAAGGACAGGGGTGGGACAATACTGCTACAGAAGACTGAGAACACTGGAAGGGACAGGGGTGGGACAATACTACTACAGAAGACTGAGAACACTGCAAGGGACAGGGGTGGGACAATACTGCTACAAAAAGACTGAGAACACTGCAAGGGACAGGGGTGGGACAATACTGCTACAGCGAGACTGAGAACACTGGAAGGGACAGGGGTGGGACACTACTGCTACAGACACAGCACTGGAAGGGACAGGGGTGGGACAATACTGCTACATAAGACTGAGAACACTGCAAGGGACAGGGGTGGGACAATACTGCTACAGCGAGACTGAGAACACTGGAAGGGACAGGGGTGGGACAATACTGCTACAGACAGACTGAAAGCACTGGAAGGGACAGGGGTGGGACAATACTGCTACAAAGACTGAGAACACTGGAAGGGACAGGGGTGGGACAATACTGCTACAGACAGACTGAGAACACTTCGAGGGACAGGGGTGGGACAATACTGCTACAGAAGACTGAGAACACTGCGAGGGACAGGGGTGGGACAATACTGCCACAGAAGACTGAGAACACTGGAAGGAACAGGGGTGGGACAATACTACTACAGAAGACTGAGAACACTGCAAGGGACAGGGGTGGGGCAATACTGCTACAGACAGACTGAGAACACTGGAAGGGACAGGGGTGGGACAATACTGCTGCAGACAGACTGAGAACACTGCAAGGGACAGGGGTGGGACAATACTGCTACAGACAGACTGAGAACACTGCAAGGGACAGGGGTGGGACAATACTGTTACAGACAGACTGAGAACACTGGAAGGGACAGGGGTGGGACAATACTGCTACAGACAGACTCAGAGCACTGCAAGGGACAGGGATGGGACAATACTGCTACACAAAGACTGAGAACACTGGAAGGGACAGGGGTGGGACAATACTGCTACAGAAGACTGAGAACACTGGGAGGGACAGGGGTGGGACAATACTGCTACAGACAGACTCAGGGCACTGCAAGGGACAGGGGTGGGACAATACTGCTACAGAAAGACTGAGAACACTGGAAGGGACAGGGGTGGGACAATACTACTACATAAGACTGAGAACACTGCAAGGGACAGGGGTGGGGCAATACTGCTACAGACAGACTGAGAACATTGGAAGGGACAGGGGTGGGACAATACTGCTGCAGACAGACTCAGGGCACTGCAAGGGACAGGGGTGGGACAATACTGCTACAGAAAGACTGAGAACACTGGAAGGGACAGGGGTGAGACAATACTACTACATAAGACTGAGAACACTGCAAGGGACAGGGGTGGGACAATACTGCTACAGACAGACTGAGAACACTGGAAGGGACAGGGGTGGGACAATACTACTGCAGACAGACTGAGAACACTGGAAGGGACAGGGGTGGGACAATACTGCTACAGAAGACAGAACACTGGAAGGGACAGGGGTCGGACAATACTGCTGCAGACAGACTGAGAACACTGGAAGGGACAGGGGTGGGACAATACTGCTACAGACAGACTGAGAACACTGCAAGGGACAGGGGTGGGACAATACTGCTACAGAAGACAGAACACTGGAAGGGACAGGGGTCGGACAATACTGCTGCAGACAGACTGAGAACACTGGAAGGGACAGGGGTGGGACAATACTGCTACAGACAGACTGAGAACACTGCAAGGGACAGGGGTGGGACAATACTGCTACAGACAGACTCGGAGCACTGCAAAGGACAGGGGTGGGACAATACTGCTACAGAAGACTGAGAACACTGGAAGGGACAGGGGTGGGACAATACTACTACAGAAGACTGAGAACACTGCAAGGGACAGGGGTGGGACAATACTGCTACAAAAAGACTGAGAACACTGCAAGGGACAGGGGTGGGACAATACTGCTACAGCGAGACTGAGAACACTGGAAGGGACAGGGGTGGTACAATACTGCTACAGACAGACAGAGCACTGGAAGGGACAGGGGTGGGACAATACTGCTACAGAAGACTGAGAACACTGCAATGGACAGGGGTGGGACAATACTGCTACAGCGAGACTGAGAACACTGGAAGGGACAGGGGTGAGACAATACTGCTACAGACAGACTGAGAGCACTGGAAGGGACAGGGGTGGGACAATACAGCTACAGCAGACTGAGAACACTGGAAGGGACAGGGGTGGGACAATACTGCTACAGACAGACTGAGAACACTTCGAGGGACAGGGGTGAGACAATACTGCTACAGAAGACTGAGAACACTGCGAGGGACAGGGGTGGGACAATACTGCTACAGAAGACTGAGAACACTGCAAGGGACAGGGGTGGGACAATACTGCTACAGACAGACTCAAGAGCACTGCAAGGGACAGGGGTGGGACAATACTGCTGCAGACAGACTGAGAACACTGCAAGGGACAGGGGTGGGACAATACTGCTACAGACAGACTGAGAACACTGGAAGGGACAGGGGTGGGACAATACTACTACATAAGACTGAGAACACTGCAAGGGACAGGGGTGGGGCAATACTGCTACATACAGACTGAGAACACTGGAAGGGACAGGGGTGGGACAATACTGCTGCAGACAGACTGAGAACACTGCAAGGGACAGGGGTGGGACAATACTGCTGCAGACAGACTGAGAACACTGCAAGGGACAGGGGTCGGACAATACTGCTGCAGACAGACTGAGAACACTGGAAGGGACAGGGGTGGGACAATACTGCTGCAGACAGACTGAGAACACTGCAAGGGACAGGGGTGGGACAATACTGCTACAGACAGACTGAGAAAACTGCAAGGGACAGGGGTGGGACAATACTGCTACAGACAGACTGAGAACACTGGAAGGGACAGGGGTGGGACAATACTGCTGCAGACAGACTGAGAACACTGCAAGGGACAGGGGTGGGACAATACTGCTGCAGACAGACTGAGAACACTGGAAGGGACAGGGGTGGGACAATACTGCTGCAGACAGACTGAGAACACTGCAAGGGACAGGGGTGGGACAATACTGCTACAGACAGACTCGGAGCACGGTAAGGGACAGGGGTGGGACAATACTGCTACAGACAGACTGAGAACACTGCAAGGGACAGGGGTGGGACAATACTGCTACAGAAGACTGAGAACACTGGAAGGGACAGGGGTGGGACAATACTGCTACAGAAGACTGAGAACACTGCAAGGGACAGGGGTGGGACAATACTGCCACAGCGATCCTCCGAGAACACTGCAAGGGACAGGGGTGGGACAATACTGCCACAGCGATCCTCCGAGAGCACTGCAAGGGACAGGGAGTGTGGGAGGGGCCCGTCTCAGCCCACTACTTACCGTAGGACGCTGAGGGTTCTGAGCGGAGGACGGGGCAGCACTTCCGAAAGTGATGGTCCTGGAAACAGAGCGCTCGTTGGTCACTGCACGTCTTACAAACAAACTTCACCTTAACATATTGAAATAATTCCGTTCTCCCAAAAAGGGCTATAGTCAAACGTTAGATTACATATATAAAACGTGCAGGATTTCCTTCAGCGTGCGCAAGTCTTGTGCTGTGTTTAGATATTCCTCCGTCTTTGGCAACAATTTCTACAACGCCTCTAGCACGACACAAACAAGGAAAAATGACCAGGCAAACATATCGTCACAAAGAAGCCGAGCATGGTAACTACCAGAGAGCTCCAACATTGGACACGTCAAATATGTATTTATTTATATAACAAGCATGTATTTATTTGTTGCACACCATTGGCACTCATCCACAAGGATGTGGCTAGGATAGGCCCCAGACAGACAATGGTACATGCTCAATATCACAACTGCTCAGCAAATCAAGAAGCACCACCTCAAACAGCACAAAACAATACTGTTTGTATAAGCTAAAATGATTTAAAAGCAAATAATGACTGTCCCACAAAAATGGAGTTAGCACTTTCAATTGGGAGAGGGGACAAATATATGTAAATCCATTCACATTAAGCATTATAATATCTCTAACAGAAATTATTTCCATTTCAAAACGCTTAAACGTTCCACGCTGAAAACAACGGTATCGGAAAGTACTTGGTACATTTTTGGGGTACTAAAATGCTTTTCCTGCTCATTATTAATTCATAATTGAATATAATTCCTCAATAACTTCAAAATGTGTTTTGTCTAACTTTACTGAGAATTTGGATTAGCTTGTAAAAAATTCAATGAATAAAAAGTGTTTGAAAACTGCTAGTCACTTTGGTCGCTATGGCATTTCGTATAAACAATCTATTTTTCGATGTCGCTTATTAGTTCAGTTAGTTTGTAGCATTTTAATATAACAACGCAAAAAATGTTGACATCGCTTAACTATTTGCTAACATTGGTCTAATTGAGCTTAAAGGGAATGTTTCACCTTTGTATTGGTTTTGAACTGAGATAGCCATTATCTTTGGCCGTTTTTCAAATGTCTAAATTATTAAGGTAATTTTCCCGAAAACATCAGATTTTTAAACAATTTAATTTCTAATTTGCAAAATGGAGTCTAGGCTAGTGCCGCCGCTGATTGGCTGACAGCGACTTCCAGATTGTTGGTCCTGGAAGTCGACTACCTGTATCTCGAACCTTGGCGAGTACGATGTAAACAACGGCAAACGCGATAGGTTGCGGTTCAAATTGAAGTTTTTCACGTTATTTGAAGTCTCAGTTATGGATAGATTTATTGTTTATATACATATATATCGCAATGCATCGCACTCGTCAATGCGTTATGTGCGGGAGAAGACAGTTCCGCAATATTGTACTTAAGTCGCCATAATTGTCTGGAAACGATTGCCATATTTTGGCAGCTAAAGGTTTTCTCTATAGCTCTCTATAGCTCAATAATGATGTCATCCCAAGTTTGAAAACTTTGGTCGCCTATACACTCGGTATAATCGTAGAAACAATCCAAGTTATTGTCACTTATCAAGATTGAACAAATTGAAAGAAAAGCGCATATGTCGCGCTGCTAAATAGTGAAGGACATTAACGATCATGACCTCAGAAAGAAGTATATGTACATGTTTCTGAATTCTCAAATGTAATTTTCGAAATAGAAAAAGTTTTTTCACTTATAAATTGTCAATATTTCCCTTCAAGCACAAAAAAAAACAATGCTAAACGGACGCCATAAAATCTTCCAAAATCTTAAGTGAGAAGACGAGCTTTTAACACTTTCATAAAGCGCGCGTATGACATGCCCTGCAGCTCAGATCCGATCACATGCTCATTGTACAGCACACATGCCCGGTGCCTAAAAGTTATTTTACCGATGTTGGTGCGAAAACGAGACAAGTACAGGTGGTCTGAGTGTCTGGTTCTGCGTGCAATGGCATCTCTGTTGTAACGGCATGCGTATACGGTGCTCCCGGCCCACAGGCGGTGAGCGGCGGCTGAGCCGGTCCCGGTCAGCCAGCAGTCGACTCACCGGGGCTGCTGCAGTCGACTCACCGGGGCTGCTGCAGTCGACTCACCGGGGCTGCTGCAGTCGACTCACCGGGGCTGCTGCAGTCGACTCACCGGGGCTGCTGCAGTCGACTCACCGGGGCTGCATCAGTCGACTCACCGGGGCTGCAGTCGACTCACCGGGGCTGCTGCAGTCGACTCACCGGGGCTGCAGTCGACTCACCGGGGCTGCTGCAGTCGACTCACCGGGGCTGCTGCAGTCGACTCACCGGGGCTGCAGTCTACTCACCGGGGCTGCTGCAGTCGACTCACCGGGGCTGCAGTCGACTCACCGGGGCTGCTGCAGTCGACTCACCGGGGCTGCAGTCGACTCACCGGGGCTGCTACAGTCGACTCACCGGGGCTGCAGTCTACTCACCGGGGCTGCTGCAGTCGACTCACCGGGGCTGCTGCAGTCGACTCACCGGGGCTGCTGCAGTCGACTCACCGGGGCTGCAGTCTACTCACCGGGGCTGCAGTACCGCCGGTAGCAGCTCCTGAAAGCGGCTGCGGGTTGCTGCTCCCATTGCGCCCGCTCCGGCCGTCGGCAGCTTCTCCGGGTCTGAAAACCAGCACAGGCCATATCAGCTTAGGTCACGTCAGCTCACGTCAGGTCAGCTCACGTCAGGTCAGCTCACGTCAGCTCAGCTCACGTCAGCTCACGTCAGGTCAGCTCACGTCAGGTCAGGTCAGGTCAGGTCAGCTCACGTCAGGTCACCTCACGCCACGCCACGTCACGTCATCTCAGGTCAAGTCAGGTCAGGTCAGTGTATCGGCGGCTGACCCGGGAGGGAAGAGGGTTGAAGGACCCGCCGCCGAGACACGGCCAGGCCAGAGCGGTGACGGTCCCGGGAATGTGGGTAATATTCAGTACCGTCCACTTGATTTCCGAGGTCACCTATCTTGACCAGACCGCAGCCAGCCGTACTGTAACTCCAAGGCCCCATCACACAGCTGCTGTTCCCAGGGTCCTAGGATTGCTCTGGAGACAGTATCCTAGGATTGGGAGATTTAGGTAGAAAACAACGCCCTAGGATACTATTTCCCCACTGTTTTTCGCTAGTTTTACTGTGGATTTTCCACTTCTTATTTGAAAATGTATTGGATAATTGAAACCCTGATACTGATTTATGGATGCCTTTGGAGGGAAAGACGGGTAAGAATTGGAAGGGTAATAACTAATTCTGGTAAGCAGGTAATTGGGTATTGTTAAAGCAGAGAACATGTTTTTTATTTAATTTTCCACTCTATGCTTATTTTTAGCCATAATTTTACGCGCCGCACCCAAGCTCCAAAGCAATCCTAGGACCGTTTGGAGTTGGGGTGCGGAGTGGAAAATTATGGCCAACAAAGCATAAAGAGTGGAAGTCAACCCAAAAAAAACTTGTGTACTCTGCTTTATCAATAGCCAATTACCCACGTACCAGAATGAGTTATTACCTATGCCAATTCTTACCAGTCTTTCCTTACACAGGCTGTCTTATCATTGCATCCATAAATCAAAATCAGGGTTCCAATTATCCAATACATTTGGAAAGGAGTAGAAAATTCACAATAAAACGCAGGAAAAAGAGTGGAAATATAGTATCCATAGGGTGTCATTTTCCACCCAAATTGTACAATGCTAGGACACTCGCTGTTCCAGCTATCCACTCTGGCAGATGGAGTTATCAGACAAAACATTAGCTTCGCTGCACGCCGGTTATCTTCAACACAAATGAGGTCGGGACATGACACGGGATAGCATGCATGCATGCGAGTTCACGTGCATGTTCACTTAAACCAATACAGCACGCTCCCACAAACTATAGCTATTTAAACCCATTATAGCCTTGGCAGAGAATACCGATCTACCGCGACCAACTTTGGCTGCCAAGCGCAACCGCTGCCCGAACAGCAAACAGCAGACATGTGCATGGAGCCAAGGTTCAGATCCATAATCAAGGACCACACAAATCAATGAAGGATCTAGGATCCCAAAAGATCCGACAAAATGTAACGGTAGACCTTGGATCCCAGTGGGTCCATCGATACAATTTGGAAACAGATCCCAGCTCCTTAAGTGTCCTGTGATACATGAAAGTGGACCTGTGATTCCAAGGGATTCTGAATCATAGGATCCCATGCAAATATCCCAAAATATATTATTTGTTGACACAATCTAACAAAAATATACGACCAAACTAGTTTCCATTTACAACAAATTTACAATCTCTTAAATTTTAGTCCTCGAATTATCTAGATATTTATAATGGCGGATCTGTGATCCCGTGGATCCATATACAAAACTGTGCCAAGATCTTATTCCAGTGGATTTCTTGGCGAATTTTGAAGATGGGTCTGTGATCCCAGTGGATACCTCGACAAATTGTGAATGTGGATCTAGGATCCAGATGGATCCAGATGCTAGGGACCAGATCCTGGGATCCGTTTTTGGTATCCTATCCACATTCCACACATGTCTGGTAAGCTGATAACAGTGACAAAGTTTATCTTCCACGTTACGCCTTTGTAAAGCCGCAGTCCCAGACATCATCCGAATTAATTAATAAGACAGCGCAAATGGCAACAGCTGTAGCGAACATATCTAACTCATTTAGCCAGACTCCGGTCAGAGCGGTACATAAGTCAGGTGTCGCTACTTACCGGTGACCGGCAGCTTGGTCTGCCTCATATTGCTGAAGAAGATCTCATTGAGTTTGCTCTGCGACATGCCGAGCGGCAGGTCGGCGCACAGCTCCTGTTGCTCCCCGTCAAACACGTCCTGAAGAGAGCAAAAACACAGTGGTCAAACACGTCGTGACAGCACACAAACAGCATTCAAACACAATATCTTGACAACACACAAGCACAACTGTCAAACATCCTGACAACCCACAAACAACTGTCAAACACATCCTGACAACCCACAAACATAGCACATCCTGACAAGTTGACAACACACAGCACATCCCAACAAGTGACAACACAGCACATCCCGACAAGTTGACAACACACATCACATCCCGACAAGTTGACAACCCACGAACATAGCACATCCTGACAAGTTGACAAAACACAGCACATCCCAACAAGTTGACAACACATCACATCCTGACAAGTTGACAAAACACATCACATCCCAACAAGTTGACAACACACAGCACATCCCGACAAGTTGACAACACATAGCATATCCCGACAAGTTGACAACACAGCTGCACAGACGCTGGAGCACGGCTGTGTGACCAGGCAGACCCGGTCTCCAGAGGCTGCGTGACCAGGCAGACCCGGTCTCCAGAGGCTGAGTGACCAGGCAGACCCGGTCTCCAGAGGCTGAGTGACCAGGCAGACCCGGTCTCCAGAGGCTGCGTGACCAGGCAGACCCGGTCTCCAGAGGCTGCGTGACCAGGCAGACCCGGTCTCCAGAGGCTGCGTGACCAGGCAGACCCGGTCTCCAGAGGCTGCGTGACCAGGCAGACCCGGTCTCCAGAGGCTGCGTGACCAGGCAGACCCGGTCTCCAGAGGATGCGTGACCAGGCAGACCCGGTCTCCAGAGGATGCGTGACCAGGCAGACCCGGTCTCCAGAGGCTGCGTGACCAGGCAGACCCGGTCTCCAGAGGCTGCGTGACCAGGCAGACCCGGTCTCCAGAGGCTGCGTGACCAGGCAGACACGGTCTCCAGAGGATGCGTGACCAGGCAGACCCGGTCTCCAGAGGCTGCGTGACCAGGCAGACCCGGTCTCCAGAGGCTGAGTGACCAGGCAGACCCGGTCTCCAGAGGCTGCGTGACCAGGCAGACCCGGTCTCCAGAGGCTGCGTGACCAGGCAGACCCGGTCTCCAGAGGCTGCGTGACCAGGCAGACCCGGTCTCCAGAGGCTGCGTGACCAGGCAGAGCCGGTCTCCAGAGGCTGCGTGACCAGGCAGAGCCGGTCTCCAGAGGCTGCGTGACCAGGCAGACCCGGTCTCCAGAGGCTGCGTGACCAGGCAGACCCGGTCTCCAGAGGCTGAGTGACCAGGCAGACCCGGTCTCCAGAGGCTGAGTGACCAGGCAGACCCGGTCTCCAGAGGCTGAGTGACCAGGCAGACCCGGTCTCCAGAGGCTGAGTGACCAGGCAGACCCGGTCTCCAGAGGCTGAGTGACCAGGCAGACCCGGTCCTGAGACCGTCCACGACACAGGGCACATCGCCAGACCAGACTCCAGACCCGACACCAGACGCCAGACCCGACACAGACGCCAGACCCGACACCGACGCCAGACCAGACACCGACGCCAGACCAGACACAGACACCGACGCCAGACCAGACACAGACACCGACGTCGACGCCAGACCCGACATAGACTCCAGACCCGACATAAGACTCCAGACCCGACATAGACTCCAGACCCGACATAGACTCCAGACCCGACATAGACACAGACACCGACGTCGACGCCAGACCCGACATAGACTCCAGACCCGACATAGACTCCAGACCCGACATAGACTCCAGACCCGACATAGACTCCAGACCCGACATAGACTCCAGACCCGACATAGACTCCAGACCCGACATAGACTCCAGACACCGACGCCAGACCATACACCGACACCGACGCCAGACCAGACACAGACGCCAGACCCGACACAGACGCCAGACCAGACAGACGCCAGACCAGACAGACGCCAGACCAGACAGACGCCAGACCCGACAGACGCCAGACCAGACACAGACACAGACGTCGACGCCAGACCCGACATAGACTCCAGACCCGACACCAGACGCCAGACCCGACACCAGACGCCAGACCCGACACCAGACGCCAGACCCGACACAGACGCCAGACCCGACAGACGCCAGACCCGACACAGACGCCAGACCCGACACAGACGCCAGACCCGACAGACGCCAGACCCGACACAGACGCCAGACCAGACACCGACGCCAGACCAGACACCGACGCCAGACCAGACACCGACGCCAGACCAGACACCGACGCCAGACCAGACACAGACACCGACGTCGACGCCAGACCCGACATAGACTCCAGACACCGACGTCGACGCCAGACCAGACACCGACGCCAGACCCGACGCCAGACCCGACGCCAGACCCGACACCGACGCCAGACCAGACGCCGACACAGACACCAGACCAGACAGACACCGACGTCGACGCCAGACCCGACACCGACGCCAGACCAGACACCGACACCAGACCCGACACCAGACAAGACTGCGCACATGCCACAGGTTCTGCCACAGGTCATGCCACAGGTCACAGGCACAACGCACATGCCACAGGTTCTGCCCAGTGGAATTTTCTTTTCTCTCTTCGCTATAACTGTGATACAGGTAGGTACCCTCTCGTCCAATCAAACACATTTACAACTCCCCTCCGCCTACCACTAAAACAGTGGTCTCTTCTCGCCGCGCAGATTTTCACAGTACGTCTCCCCCCCCCCCCCCACGTACACAAGCCGTTCCCAGTCCCTCTGCCTCCCTCATCTCCCGGTCGTGCACTTGAGCGGGATTCGTAACCGACGGAGGTGGCGCGTGTCACGACTTACAAACTAATGACTCGCAAGCAATTAAGACAGACAATTATTAGCGCCCTGGTCCAAGCAGGACATGCTGCCTGATAACGCCACCTGACCGGTGCTGTGTGCCGCCCCCGCTCAGCTGACCTGGAAGTGGTTGATATGAAGGTGTGGCGGCGCGCGGGGGGCGGAAGGCCCGCCGGTCGGCCAGGCGTGGCGCAGCTCCCGGCGCAGAATCTCGTCTCCACACAGCACGGACACCGTCAGCTCAGCCTCATGAGCCTGCTGCTGCTGGGGCGGCACCGCCACCGTCAGCTGCTGCGTCTCGCCCGGCGGCAGCACGAACCGCGACGGCAGCGCCGTGGCCAGGTTGTCCGGCAGCTGCTGCAGACACGAGGAATCTGGGAAGGCAGCGGAGAGCGTGTCAGACGGCGCCAAGGTCGCCAGTGACAGCCGGACAGCGCATACAGCCGCAGCAATCCGCGGTATCGTGGTCATGTCGTCACACTCCGCCACGCTCTTGAAGTCACACTATATATAACTTAACTCTGATACAGTCCACGGTAGCAACCAATTCAAGTCAGAGGCAAAATACTTAGGCTTACAAAAGCGACCAAGCATCTCAATCAGCATCTGCACAATATCCTCACATCAGTATTCTTCGCAGTTCGCATTATAAGATACGATACATTTGTATAAATCTTTGATTCATATGTATAACAAATGCACACCTTATTATCTATTGCGGGCACGTGACTAGTCTTCATTTATTGTAAGCCTCTCCATCCTCCACCGACACAACCCTTCATGGTACGACACCTCGTTCCAAGTTTTCCCGTGTTTTGTGCCGCTCCAAGCAAGCCATGAACACACCAGCCCGTGATTGAGTGCCCCGGGCCGGCGTCGGGCCAGCTCAAGGTCCGGTACATGGAACGATTTTGTGTTCTCTTCACACCATCAGGACCGGTAATGCGCCGATGCACAACTCGAATGGAGACAACGGGACGTGTGTCCACGGCTACCGACGGTTCTAGCGGCTGACAATGTGAGAATAACACGGCAGCGATCCGGACAGAACCGGTTCTCTGCTGGCATCGACTAAATCCTGCAGCTGCAGTCAACTACGGACGATCGATAGCTGCAGATTAAACGGTCCAGTGCTAGCAACAATTCACTCATAACGTTTGGTGCCCGAACGAAAAAAATCATATTACTACACATAATTGAAAAGTAAACTGGTCTTTCCATATCGTTAACCCGCCATTGGCTTGGGGGGGGGGGGGGGCGTTTTTCGCCCCCCTGACGAACTTTCGCAATAGCTCAAAACCCAACAGCGCTATCTACGTAAAACTTCCAAGTACCTTCTCCTACATCAATTTTAAGTCTTCTGCGCAAAAATGAAGCAATTTCGTCGAAAAATAGAGATATAGCGAATGTATTGACATCACTACACACGAGTGACACAAATCAGCTAAACTTTAGCAGGCCATACAAATGCCATATTGAACAAAATGAAATCGAAAAACGTCAAAAGATCGGAAATGGCAAGGGATACAAAATGGCTATCTCGGATTTGTGAAAATGTTGGGTTGACACCCATTTTTGTATTAAAAAAAAATACATGAAAAAATTCCCTCAAAATCCAAAATTGTCAAAACATTTTCAAAAACCGGAAGATATGTTGAAGAACCAAGTCATGTGGACATTACCCAAATCAAATTTAAAAGCAATCTTTATTTTTGACCGACTTATGGCTCCCTAAGTATGAATAACTCATGTGACGTCATATTTTGAAATTGCGTTATTGGCTTTTAGTGACCAGATACAAATACATAAATGCCAGCACTGTAGTTCCGAGACAAAACTGTCTAGAAACATGCCTTTTTTATTTGTATTGATAAATTTCACATTTTGACCTTGTGACCTGACCTTGATCTTATATGGTGTCAGATTGTGAAAATGGCTGCTACTATCGAATTATACGTGTAGAATAACCCATGCAACATGTGTCGCATGACTTTCGTAGACCTCTTGCCAATAGTGACCTTTTGTGACCCGATATTGACCTTGACCTTTGTTTACAATTTCACTTTTGCTTATGCGGGATATGTATTAAACCTTTGAGAGCACTTTGTGCGATAATTGTCTCAATTTAAGGCTTGGGCCAAAGAAAGTATGGCTCAAAAACTCATCTCAATTTTGACCTTTGACCTGGCCATGACCAGACATGTTACCATTATTTTGAAAATTTCGTATATGCATTAGATGCGTCTCATTGAGAGCTTTCGATTGCCGCCTTGCGCGTCTCGCTGCGGTTATTGGTTCGGAAGATAATCAGGGGGCGACATACGGCAGCTGCACACGCACACATCAGTAAAACATACAATTTAGAACCGCTAAGAGAGCGCGTGCTGGACGCCTCGGGCACTGATAACCGCCAAACAGCCACGCTTCATCCGGCGTGTTCAGTCCGGAGAGTCCTACACGGACGCCCCCTTCCGCCCGGCCTGATGACCGCGCGAGGGGGCCCCTCGCGCGGTAATCAGGCCGGGCGGCGAGCAGCGAGTGATCGCCCGGCGGCGGCTCACTCACCAGCCGAACGGGACAAGAGGCTTCCGGAGCTGTCTCCAGTGTTTCAGAGGGTTCCGGAATCCGAAGCTGTCTCAGAGGGTTCCGGAAAAGAACCTGGCGCTCGGAACTGGCACGGAACGGGGACGGGGACGGGAACGGGAACGGGACGGGAACGGGACGGGAACGGGAACGGGAACGGGAACGGGAACGGGAACGGGAACGGGGACCTAACGCCAGGCAGTCCAGCCTTCGAATTTGAGCAATTTTCTGTACTTTTTGGGTCTAAAGAATTTTGCTCTTAATTTTTTCCTGGGATTTTGCTCTCTTTTTACCTGATCTTACCGACATCATAGTTAAAATAAATGTCATTTTCCGCACAAGGATTTAATATCTATTACAAATCAGGAATTTTATCTTTCCTAGTAAAATCCTTAAAAAAGTTAATTTTCCGAACAAGAAAATTTTGCTCTCCACCTATGGATGTTTACTCTCCGGGACCAGATTATGAAACGAAAAATGCAACACTGCCCGGCACCGTCCAACCACCCAATGTCCGAATATCACAAATCAGAGCAGTGCCCGATAACCCGAACCTAAGCTACACACTATTTTTCGGCTACTAGTCCTTTATTCTTAGTTTGTTCGAATTTTCTACTTTCGCATCGGTCATTATCAAGATCGACATAAACTCGCAGATCGATGTAAAGAAAGAGTTTACATAGATCTTGATAACGGCTTCGATGCGAAAGTTGGGAATTCTTACAAACTAGCAATGCACGACTAGTAGCCGAGAAATAATGTATACCTTACTTAAGATGTCTAGTCGTAAAAGTATTAGATCCTTTAAACCTGAACCTAGTCCGACATGTGTGATGCTTATGGGATGAAAGTTTAACCATGAGAGCATGGTTCAACACGCCTGCGTCCAGACGGAGAACCCAGGCGGCGACTGACAATGGCTCACCGCTGAATATGACGAGTCGGACGTAGGCAGCGCGCAGTCCCGTGTTGTTGACGATGAGTCCGGCCAGCCGGGAGCCGTCGGAGGCGGTCATATCGAGCGTCAGGCCCAGCGAGGCGCCGGTCGGCGACTGGCCGCTGTTGGCGGAGATCTGAACACTGGACGAGCCGCCGTAGCCGCACAGCGGGATCTGGCCGGCAGAGTTAAGAGACGCGGCAGAGACAGAGGCGTGAGACGAGGAGTCTGAGACGCGACGAACATGACTCGAGACATAATGGCGACATAATGGCGACATAATGGCGACATAATGGCGACATAATGGCGACATAATGGCGACATAATGGCGACATAATGGCGACATAATGGCGACATAATGGCGACATAATGGCGACATAATGGCGACATAATGGCGACATAATGGCGACATAATGGCGACATAATGGCGACATAATGGCGACAGACCGGCGACAGACCGGCGACAGACCGGCGACAGACCGGCGACAGACCGGCGACAGACCGGCGACAGACAAGAGACAGACACGAGACAGACACGAGACAGACACGAGACAGACAAGAGACAGACAAGAGACAGACAAGAGACAGACAAGAGACAGACAAGAGACAGACAAGAGACAGACAAGAGACAGACAAGAGACAGACAAGAGACAGACAAGAGACAGACAAGAGACAGACAAGAGACAGACAAGAGACAGACAAGAGACAGACAAGAGACAGACAAGAGACAGACAAGAGACAGACAAGAGACAGACAAGAGACAGACAAGAGACAGACAAGAGACAGACAAGAGACAGACAAGAGACAGACAAGAGACAGACAAGAGAGAGACAAGAGACAGACACGAGACAGACACGAGACAGACACGAGACAGACACGAGACAGACAAGAGACAGACAAGAGACAGACACGAGACAGACACGAGACAGACACGAGACAGACACGAGACAGACACGAGACAGACACGAGACAGACACGAGACAGACACGAGACAGACAAGAGACAGACAAGAGACAGACAAGAGACAGACAAGAGACAGACAAGAGACAGACAAGAGACAGACAAGAGACAGACAAGAGACAGACAAGAGACAGACAAGAGACAGACAAGAGACAGACAAGAGACAGACAAGAGACAGACAAGAGACAGACAAGAGACAGACAAGAGACAGACAAGAGACAGACAAGAGACAGACAAGAGACAGACAAGAGACAGACAAGAGACAGACAAGAGACAGACAAGAGACAGACAAGAGACAGACAAGAGACAGACAAGAGACAGACAAGAGACAGACAAGAGACAGACAAGAGACAGACAAGAGACAGACAAGAGACAGACAAGAGACAGACAAGAGACAGACAAGAGACAGACAAGAGACAGACAAGAGACAGACAAGAGACAGACAAGAGACAGACAAGAGACAGACAAGAGACAGACAAGAGACAGACAAGAGACAGACAAGAGACAGACAAGAGACAGACAAGAGACAGACAAGAGACAGACAAGAGACAGACAAGAGACAGACAAGAGACAGACAAGAGACAGACAAGAGACAGACAAGAGACAGACAAGAGACAGACAAGAGACAGACAAGAGACAGACAAGAGACAGACAAGAGACAGACAAGAGACAGACAAGAGACAGACAAGAGACAGACAAGAGACAGACAAGAGACAGACAAGAGACAGACAAGAGACAGACAAGAGACAGACCAGAGACAGACCAGAGACAGACACAGAGACAGACAAGAGACAGACAAGAGACAGACAAGAGACAGACAAGAGACAGACAAGAGACAGACAAGAGACAGACACAGAGACAGACAAGAGACAGACAAGAGACAGACAAGAGACAGACAAGAGACAGACACGAGACAGACAAGAGACAGACACGAGACAGACACGAGACAGACAAGAGACAGACAAGAGACAGACAAGAGACAGACAAGAGAGAAACACGAGACAGACACGAGACAGACAAGAGACAGACAAGAGACAGACAAGAGAGAAACACGAGAGAAACACGAGACAGACACGAGACAGACAAGAGACAGACAAGAGACAGACAAGAGACAGACAAGAGACAGACAAGAGACAGACAAGAGACAGACAAGAGACAGACAAGAGACAGACAAGAGAGAAACACGAGACAGACACGAGACAGACACGAGACAGACACGAGACAGACACGAGACAGACAAGAGACAGACAAGAGACAGACAAGAGACAGACAAGAGACAGACAAGAGACAGACAAGAGACAGACAAGAGACAGACAAGAGACAGACACGAGACAGACACGAGACAGACAAGAGACAGACAAGAGACAGACAAGAGACAGACAAGACAGACAAGAGACAGACAAGAGACAGACAAGAGACAGACAAGAGACAGACAAGAGACAGACAAGAGACAGACACGAGACAGACACGAGACAGACACGAGACAGACACGAGACAGACACGAGACAGACACGAGACACACGAGACAGACACGAGACAGACACGAGACAGACACGAGAGAAACACGAGAGAAACACGAGAGAAACACGAGAGAAACACGAGAGAAACACGAGAGAAACACGAGAGAAACACGAGAGAAACACGAGAGAAACACGAGAGAAACACGAGAGAAACACGAGAGAAACACGAGAGAAACAAGAGAGAAACAAGAGAGAAACAAGAGAGAAACAAGAGAGAAACAAGAGAGAAACAAGAGAGAAACAAGAGAGAAACACCAGAGAAACACCAGAGAAACACCAGAGAACACAGCACACTCACCACCGCTGCGAGTCCGCCGTCCTGCGTGGCCTGTCGGATCAGCACCGAGTCTCTGTAGGAGGCGGCCGCCGGGGGAGAGAACGTCACAGGGACGTAGTCCTCTACGCCGGGCGGCACGGAGAGCTCCATCAGTCGCTGTCCCGGCTTCTGTCCCGCCTGGCCCTGGAACTGAGGAGTGGCAGCACGGATGTGGCCGGTGAGAGTCGGCACAGGGCGCCCGCCGTCCGCCGCAGAACAGCCAGCGCGGCGGCAGCACACGACTGGGACGTGCCGCAACCAGCGATATAACCGCCAGCCGTAACAAACCCGCTCCAACTGGACACCAAGACGGAACCGGCAATATAACTGCCAGGTACCAGGTAACCAACGCTCAACTGGCTATTAAGAGCTCAGACTCGAACACGGCAAACTTAGACATTTATGCTAGGTTACATCAAATAAATTATCTTATGTTTCTGGCGTAAATGACCTTACGACTCAATTTCTCGTCGCTGAATCGGGATCTGATGCGAATTTTGATGTTTCGAACGGTGTGTTTTGATAATACCGCAGCACACTGATCTCTACTGCAATGATGGCCGTCTTTTAGACTTCATACTCCGATGAACATAATATCTCAGTGAAGGTAACCCGATGGAAATAATCATTTTACACAGTTCGTAACACCAGTAAGGCGCCGTAGTTGGTGATGAACGAGCGAGCGCGAACGAAATGTATGGGGAATTTCAACTCGATCGGGCAAGTAGTTTGAGACACACAGAAAGAGTACGCACGTGCAGAGGCTGACTAGGCATGAACAGTTCACCCCCGACTTGTGGAAAAGAGGCGGCTGAGAGGTCCCTAACCACACCAAATTTGAACACAATCGGCTCAGCCGTTCCAGAGATATATAATAGGGGTGAGCACGTGCGCATGTGCAGAGGCACCCTACCCGCGACTTGGTGGGAAAGTGGCGGCTGAGAGGTCCCTAACCACACACAAAATTTGAACACAATCGGCCCAGCCGTTGCGGAGTTTTTACGAGAAAACACTTCACCACCCTTCACGGCTCGTGCGGCACGCGCCACGCGCAGTGGTAGTCACCCACATGAGTCGGCACTGGTCTCAAACAGGTTAGATTGGAGAAACACTCAGCAAAGAAGCCCGCTCGTCAATCGGACGTGCGGTTGCAGAGATATGAGCTTCTCAAAAGCGTCGCCACGGACCGGACCGGGTCGGGCCGGGCCGCTCATATTCATATTTTTCCCGTATACCACGGAAGGACGAGCGAGCGCTTCGCGCTCGCTCGTAATAACGGGTCAGCCCGTCCCCGGCCACACCTATGGACCAGGTAAGTTCGCAGACAAGTTTGTGAAGTTCTCGATAATGAAATGAGCGTTTCAGTAGAATTAAACAACGAAACTCTTACACATATCTGCCACTTGTTTAGACAAATATGAACGTAACAGGCCTCCTCGAACACACCTCTACAGAATAACATACCTATAGCTAAGCATAGGTTGTGTTCGGCGAGGTGAGGCGTTTAATAAAAGAAAAAAAGAGAATAGTAGCGCCGGCGAACGAGACAGACAACTATGGACTAAATTCAGGGGCCAAATTCAGATTTCAACAATTACTGATTCAAAACATTCAGATTATTTTACATTGTATTCCTATAAAGTTCCGAGTTCGGCACTTTTGAATCCAAGCAGCACTCGGCAGCACTCGGCAGCACTCGGCAGCACTCGGCAGCACTCGGCAGCACTCGGCAGCACTCGGCAGCACTCGGCAGCACTCGGCAGCACTCGGCAGCACTCGGCAGCACTCGGCAGCACTCGGCAGCACTCGGCAGCACTCGGCAGCACTCGGCAGCACTCGGCAGCACTCGGCAGCACTCGGCAGCACTCGGCAGCACTCGGCAGCACTCGGCAGCACTCGGCAGCACTCGGCAGCACTCGGCAGCACTCGGCAGCACTCGGCAGCACTCGGCAGCACTCGGCAGCACTCGGCAGCACTCGGCAGCACTCGGCAGCACTCGGCAGCACTCGGCAGCACTCGGCAGCACTCGGCAGCACTCGGCAGCACTCGGCAGCACTCGGCAGCACTCGGCAGCACTCGGCAGCACTCGGCAGCACTCGGCAGCACTCGGCAGCACTCGGCAGCACTCGGCAGCACTCGGCAGCACTCGGCAGCACTCGGCAGCACTCGGCAGCACTCGGCAGCACTCGGCAGCACTCGGCAGCACTCGGCAGCACTCGGCAGCACTCGGCAGCACTCGGCAGCACTCGGCAGCACTCGGCAGCACTCGGCAGCACTCGGCAGCACTCGGCAGCACTCGGCAGCACTCGGCAGCACTCGGCAGCACTCGGCAGCACTCGGCAGCACTCGGCAGCACTCGGCAGCACTCGGCAGCACTCGGCAGCACTCGGCAGCACTCGGCAGCACTCGGCAGCACTCGGCAGCACTCGGCAGCACTCGGCAGCACTCGGCAGCACTCGGCAGCACTCGGCAGCACTCGGCAGCACTCGGCAGCACTCGGCAGCACTCGGCAGCACTCGGCAGCACTCGGCAGCACTCGGCAGCACTCGGCAGCACTCGGCAGCACTCGGCAGCACTCGGCAGCACTCGGCAGCACTCGGCAGCACTCGGCAGCACTCGGCAGTACTCGGCAGCACTCGGCAGCACTCGGCAGCACTCGGCAGCACTCGGCAGCACTCGGCAGCACTCGGCAGCACTCGGCAGCACTCGGCAGCACTCGGCAGCACTCGGCAGCACTCGGCAGCGTGATTACAGGACACGCAAAAGCATATTTCGCGCCGTCGCTATTAACAAAAAATCCATTGAACTCAAACGATAAACGTCTGCGTAGTGTTTAAAGTGTTTTCTGCGATTGTTCGGTGTTCACGAACGAACGCGCCACAACAGGCATCACAACATGTAATAGTAGCGACACCCAAAAGACGACATTGTCACCATAAAATGTCACCAGTAACAGACGGGTTTTCCCAGCAAGCACAATGCATAGGCACCAGAAGCATCAGCACCGTCGGGCGTAGACTCACCCGAAAGACGGATCCGTCGGCGATCTCCAGCGCCAGGTCCATGGTCTCCGTGGAGGAGGTGTTTCGGATGCGGAGCGGACGGACGTCTATACTGCTGCCAACCTCGGTGCCAATCCACACGACCAGCTCTCGGCTCGTGTCCAGCATGGTCAGGGCCAGCGCGGCAGACAGGTCTGCGGAGGACGGCAGCAACAGGTCGGACATGGGCGACAGCTCGGCGATGCACAGCTCCACGTCCGGGAACAGGTCCGAGACGGGAGACATCTCCGACACCGAGCGCAGGTTCGGCAGCGCGCTCAGCTCCGGCACGTCGCTCAGGTCCGCGCACAGATCGTCGCCGTCAGCCATCGCTGTGCCAGGGTCGGGGGCGCTGGAGCGGCCTCTCCGTGTCAGGTCCGGGCTCGGAGTGACTCCGGCAGGACGTCATCGGACGCTACCCGCGGGCACGACCGGTCACGCGGGGTCACAGGGGCGGCGCCAGGCTCGCGGCCGGGGAGGTCACAGGGGCGGCGCCAGGCTCGCGGCCGGGGGAGGTCACAGGGGCGGCACGGGGGCGGCGCCAGGTTCACGGTCTAGGCAGGTCACAGGGCCGGCGTTCATCGCGCGAGGCTACATACGGGTGGACTAGTAAGGGGTACGGCTGGACGTAAGGTGCTAAGCGACAGGAGCAGGTTTAAGAGAGTGGAGACGACTTGTAAAATCCAGATAAAGACCAATACAACCCATTACCAAATCATGAAAACGAATGAGAAATACAGTTCTACGGCGCGCCATATCCCTGGTCGCTCACCTTTTCTTTCGTTCGACACATTCTCTATGCTTACTGACCCGCCAAAACAAACTCGATGCATTAATCGATTTACAGTTCTTTACAATATTTCACGACGAAAAGGCGACATACTTTCGACCAGAATGTTAAGGCAAGCGGCGCGAAGCATGCATTGTGACCGGCTGGTGACGTAGGTACGTTTTAAGCGGCGCGAGGAATTCTTTGTGACCGGCTGGTGAGGTAGGTACGTTTTAAGCGGCGCGAGGCATTCATTGTGACCGGCTGGTGACGTAGGTACGTTTTAAGCGGCGCGAGGCATTCATTGTGACCGGCTGGTGAGGTAGGTACGTTTTAAGCGGCGCGAGGAATTCATTGTGACCAGCTGGTGAGGTAGGTACGTTTTAAGCGGCGCGAGGAATTCATTGTGACCGGCTGGTGAGGTAGGTACGTTTTAAGCGGCGCGAGGAATTCATTGTGACCAGCTGGTGAGGTAGGTACGTTTTCTGGGAACAGTGCACCGTGCTTCGTTAGTGTACGAACGACCAGGAGATTCAAGAAGCAAGACGAATAAAGTATTTTTGCAATACGTCTAAACCGGCTGCCAATTTCAATGGTTTACTTGCATGAGGCGTCGGAAGCACCTATCTTTGAATTGAACACAGCCCTTTACGATTCCCGAGGTCGCGTACTCTAGTGAGTGCGCAGGATAAACTGTTTGACTAGCGACGCCCTGCGTCCTCCCGGACAGCATACCTGACGCCGCCTCTGGGACACCGAGCACAGGCCATACCCGCGGGCGACAGGCGGCGGACGGCGGGCCGAGGGCAAGGCATAGCGCAGCGGGCGGAGAGCGGCACGCGGCGCCGGAGCACGAGGCGGAGGCGGGTCCGAGGCGGTTACGCCGTTCATACCGTCATGAAATTTGCTCTCGTGTTTTGCCATCTAATAGCCCATAACTGGCATGGTCACTTGAACTGTATGTCTTGACACATGTGACCAATAGTGGAGCAGAACATGGGTAAGGCACTGTCTCAACTTCCATAGACTACAGCACATTATTTCCCAAATAGTTAATTTGACCATTATTCGATTCAGTATCCCAGCATTATAAATTTTGAGTGGAAAACGACACCCTATGGATACTATTTTTTTCCACTCTTTTCCTGCATTTTATTGTGATTTTTTCCACTCTTTATTAAAAAATGTATTGGATAATTGGAACCCTGATACTGACTTATGAATGCAATAATAGGGACAGCCTGTGGAGGGAAAGCCTGGTAAAAATTGGCATAGGTAATAACTAATTCTGGTAAGTGGGTAATTTGGAATTGATAAAGCAGAGTACATGTTTTTGGTTTAATTTTCCACTCTTTATGCTTATTTTTGGCCAGAATTGTCCACTCTGTACCCCAGCTCCAAAGTAATCCTAGGACCCTGATTCGATTGCAATAACTATCAAGGACAGTTTGTATTAATGTGTTAAATGAATGAAACCCAACTGTCGGGTTCATTCTAGTGTTCAGTGACAGAGACATGGTATCACTTAGTTTAGACTCGTAGAAAATCAACATCTGCAAGTTTGAGGTTCAACTTCCCATTGTCAAACTGGAGAAATGAGCAAACTTCAATCTTCCTGCATGCTTTTTGGATGACATTATAAGGATAGTTGTCTCAGGACCCTCAGGACTCTATCGATGTGTATGCTTTTATTTCACAAATCTGCTCCTGCCATCTGTTGAGAAAGACCATCCCTCTTGACTGAAGACCGTATGGCTGATTCTCTGTGTTGTACTATGATGTGGTAGTATGTGGGCTATTCAAATATCAGTGCTATTAGCACCACAAATATGTATCCGAGTTGGAATCACATTGATAAGTCCAAAATATCTGATTTAAATACATGTGGCTAGTGGTGTTCTTAAAAATAAAATGCCTTATTTTTCCTTGAAGTGATTGCTCTTGTGCCCATGTGTTATTCCTAAGCCTCAAAACAGGTGTTAACCCATGAGGCACTGGGGAGTAGGGGGGGGGGGGGGGGGGGTTACTTCCCCCCTTTTTAGGCAATTTAGGATAACAAGTACCTACCTATGTGTAGGGTGTAGGCATGTAGTTATAGTAACTCAAACTTGAAACTTCAGCTATCTTTCATGTAGTACTTCACTATAATATCTTGCCCTGCAATGTATATTATTCTTTATCACAACAACTTCAAGATTTCCACCAAAGAGGCACAATATCTAGCAATTTTGTGTTTGTGTTAGCAGAATTGAACAAGGAAATAATAGTATTTAATTATTGATATGTAAGAATGAAGGTAATAGTTCAGTAATTCACCTCCCTGTAATAGGGCATCATCAGACAAACTTTCTTGGACCTGAGTGAAGTTACTCTTCCACTCTAGTTTAAAGCAATGGTGAGGCCCATCCTTGAGCATGGAAACAGTGTATGGGGACCCACCTTCTGTGGTGATCAAGACAAAGTGGAGAGGGTACTGAGAAGGGCAACCAAGATGGTGAAGTCACCCAAGCATCTCCCATACCAAGAAAGGTTGAAGCAGCTGAGAATGCCAAGCATGTGCTACAGACGTGAGAGAGGAGACATGAGTGTGGTGCACCAGCTCCTGACCAACAAGATAAGGATGGATCCCACAAGTTTCTTCGTTTTGGCTCCAGAGGATGTCATCATAAGGGGACACACTAGGAAGCTGTTGAAACCAGTGGCCAACAAGGTGATTCACCAACGTTTCTAATCTCATTGAGTCATCAACTCCTGGAATAGCATACCAGATGAAGTGGTCAGCGCTGATTCAACAAACAGCTTCAAAAACAGACTGGACAAGCACTGGCAAGACCGTATGTTCAAGACCAGAGAGGGGTCACAGTAATGTACTGAGCAGGAAATCACAGGCTTCAATCCTTTAGCCTACTTTCCTGAAATCCCTGGTATATAAGGTATATAAGGTAATAGAAGAAGATATTATTATTACCAGACAGAAAAGTCTACCAGTAATAGGGTAAAAGTTCAATATTTGGACACATCTGAATCTCTGATATTAAATGCTATCAGAATGCAGACGATACAGACACATTGTTTACATTATGATAGCATGAAAAGTCTGAGGATAGGATGTGTCCAGGCCCCAGGGTTACAGCAGTAGACCCTACCAAAGCTATGCCTGTGACATCAACTTAGTAGTCTTGTATTAGTAGTCTTGTATCTTGGAAAAAAGGCTATATAGCCTGTAACTTCTGCCTCTCCTAGTTAGTTATTTGGTTTGGGTACTGGGTATAAGAAGTTGGTAGGAAATTTCAAGGAACACTGGGAGGATAGTACCCGGCTGCTTCCTGAAGTTTTTTGAATCATTCTATTCCGATGCTTTGTTCTTTGAGGAATATGTCCAGCCGAATCTTGAACAGGTGTGTATTTTCAGCACTCACTACTCTTTCTGGTAGGCTGTTCCATTGGTTCACTGCCCTGATCAACAGGTAGTTCCTCCTAACTTGCTTCGTAGCTCTTACCTTCTTCATTCGCAATGAGTGGTCCCTAGTTCGGTGTGGCCCTTTTACAACATGCACCATTCCTGTATCGGCTTGAATCTTCCCAGTGATCAGTTTGTATATTATAATCATATCCCCGCGAATCCTTCTATAAGCGAGACTAGGAAGATCAAGCAGCCTCAGCCTGTCCTGGTAGGAAACGTGGCTCAATCCTTGGACCATCTTGGTTGTTATTCTCTGCAGTTTTTCGAGTGCATCTTGATCTCCTTTGTAACATGATCCCCAAACACTGTTCCCATACTCAAGGACTGGTCGAATCAGGGCTTTATACAATCTTGTGACCATTCTCCCGTCCAGACAGGCGAAACACCTCTTGATTATTGCCAGTAGTGACTTGCACTTCTTAATAACTCTGGCTGCATGATCATGAAACTTAAGGTCATTGTCAATCTGAACTCCAAGGTCGCGTTCAGAGACCGTTTCCTTGATCTGTACATGGCCCAATGAGTACATGTGAAGATGGTTATTTGATCCCAGATGCATCACAGAGCACTTGTCAAGGTTCAGTGGAAGCTGCCATTTCACCGTCCATGTCAAGATATTGTTCAAGTCCTCCTGTAACTCTCTGCAATGTTGGTCAGTGTTTATCGGACAGAAAATCTTGGCGTCGTCTGCGAACATTCTGATGCTGCACGTCTTCACCACCTCTGGTAAATCATTAATGAAGAGCAGGAAACAATGGACCCAATACTGTCCCTTGGGGGATCCCACTGGTGACATCTGCCCATTCTGACATTGTTCCGTTAACAGACACACATTGCTTTCTTTCACAGAAGAAACCCTCAATCCATTTGACCACCTTTTGGCCCAGCCCATATGCTCTCAATTTGACCAGAAGCCGCTGATGCGGCACTGCATCAAAAGCTTTTCTGAAGTCTGTGTACACAATATCAACAGGGTGGCCTTCCTCCAGAAGTTTGGTCCATGAGTTCATGCATGATAGCAGCTGGGTTTCGCATGACTTACCAGGGATAAATCCAAACTGACAATCGGAAAGTAAGCCCTGGGTTAGTAAATGCTCCATAATCGCCTTCTTTACAATCGCCTCCATAATTTTCGCTACAATAGATGTCAGGCTTACTGGCCTATAATTTCCGACTTCACAGCGGCTTCCTTTCTTGAAGATTGGTTTGACTATTGCCCTTTTCCATTCACTAGGTAGCTGGCCTGAATCCAGTGACTTCTGAAGGAGTATTCTCAGTGGTCCACATATTTCTGAAGCACAACCTCTCAGCAATCGAGGGTCCAGGCCATCAAGCCCGGGAGCCTTTCCTGGTTTCAGATTATGTAGCCTCGTCCGAACATCTTCCACAGATGATTATTTCATTAAGTGTTTCTTTATATGTTCTTGGTTCAAAATCTGGCATTTTCTGAAGTGCTTCCTTTGTGTATACACTTGAGAAGAACTTGCTTAATGCATCACTTTAACTTCATAGGTAATACTTCAGAATGCACCTCCCCAGTTTATTGTAGTCTTGAGGTACCTATAAGAAGAATAATTAGTCAGCTGACAATATATTTTATTGCAGTGAAAATTCCACCAAATAATTTTGCAAGCCGGTGATTGATATGCAAGGTCATGGTGTGGTGGCAGCCGACCTTCAGTCTCAAATACAAGTCCTGGACTCTGCCAGGAACAGGTTTAGTGAGAGCATGATAGGGTTTAGAGGTCAACTTGTGTTTTCACTCTGCAATAAAACATACCATCAGCTGACTAATTCTTCTTATAGGTACTTCAAGGCTACGCTAAACTGGGGAGGTCTGTTACTGAAGTATTACCAACTACATATTATCAATTGTCCATTAAAGTATTTCAGTTCCAAAGGGGTTTCAGTTTGCCAGCATTGAAATATATGCCTTCACACTTCCATCACTAGCACTATCTATGCAATTTGTATTTGGGTTACTATTGGACTGGGGCAAGAATCAAGACCCTTGATGTCCCACATCAAGGTCAATGACCTCTAACCGTAAGGGGTGTTCCCAGTCATGAATGGGTCTAATAGTCTTAATTATCATTTTCATATTAAAATAAAGTGCAGAAGCATATAACAGTACATCGAATGCCACATACAAATTGGAAGAAATCACTATTCAACCATTTTCGACCTTGAACTGACGGCACGCGTTGGCGGCACTGACCAAACGGCCATGCTTTGACTTACGAGATAAAACCAGGCAACTCTTCTATTGATATTGCCGTAAAACACAATACGCGCTGTTAAGCATGAATATCTATGCTTCTCTTCTTTTTGATTCCCGATTTCGCCATATTCTTTCCTCGCGGTCTACACGCACAGCCCAACACAATAAACAGAAACGTGACTATCGGGGGAACGCGGACCACCAACAGCACGGGGATAAGAGAAGTGCTATAGTGCCCTGAGCTGGTACGCCAATTTTTCGCCAGCTGATTTCGCCTGCTTTCGCCACAAATCAAACTGTATAGAGTTTAGTGCTTGTGCGAGGAACATATTTGATATAATTAATAAACTAAAAAACATGACCTTTTCCTCGAAAATGTGCAAATCCAATGTTATCCAAATGTTATTATTATGTTGTAATATTTCGGCCACAGGCCTTTATCAAACAGTAAAACATTTCGACACGACGTTTTCCTAACTGCCTATTTAAATACAAAATAATGCTTCACAATCGTGACAATTGCTTCGATCGCACCACCTACAAAATATTTATCTTCCATCGCATACCATACATCAAGAACAGCATACTATAGATTTGTGCACGATATTGCCCACGGAATTCATTTTGTATACATATATACACATAACCATTAGGTTAGACACAAAACCATTAGGTTAGGTTAGTAAAGGCCTGTGGCCGAAATATTACAACATAATAATAACATTTGGATAACATTGGATTTTCACATTTTCGAAGAAAAGGTCATGTTTTTAGTTTATTAATTATAACAAATCAAACTGATACAAATTGTAAATTGGTTAGAGCTGCTGCGAGGAACATTAATTATTCTTATGATTAAAACCATTAGGGTTGATGACCTTAACCTCGATGTATCAAAACGTTAAATTACCGATAGACTGTATTGATATTTCGGCCACAGGCCTTTGTCAAAATTACATATGAGTGAATACAATGTTTACATGAATGACAATTTGTATATTGTATTTTAAAACTGGTGTTTACGCACGTGGGACTACAAGAGCAAATAATATTATATGAAGTTTGATGGTTTTAAGTGTTTGTATCGGGGTAATAGAACAACGGGTAGAACAGTAAGGAATGTAACGCCCAAATGAATTAGAAAAGATATAATTTGTATCGTAACTGTTTTGTCTATTATAAATTAAAGGTATTGCTTGTTATCAATAACTTGTATTTCCATAGATTATATCTTTATTTATTGAATTAAACGCCAGCAAATATACGAAGTAGTAGTCTAAAGTAGTGTATTTGCAGTATATGTAGTAGTATTTGGAAGCGGTCATATTCAATTCTACTACGAAGAAGTCTATGCTAATGTGACAAGGCTATAACTACTTCCAAGGCTATATAATGTGACAAGGCTATATAACACTGTTTGTCGTGTTATATATAGTCTTAAAGGAAATAGTTCACCTTCGGGAAATTTTTCAGAACACGATTTTATTGTATTTTTAATACAGTTTCTTTTTTTATTTTCAAAAATGGTCCTACATCGCGCCAATTCAGGACAGAAGGTCGTAAATTATTAATGTTATTGTGTGCATTATTGGTCTGCGCATGCTCCATGGCAGTGCTGGCACTTTCAGACGGTACGGTACATCATATATGCGCCGTATTCCTTCGCCAAAAAGTCAAATATCTTCGGCTGGAGAGTCTTTTCAGCCAATAAAAGTCCCAGATAAGGATTTCTCAACACGGGCTACAAAACTGCTATTTCAGTTCAAAACCCATGTTGAAGGTGAACTATTTCCTTTAAGTAGTGTATATTATACCGGACGCCCGCTGGACGCGCCTCTGCAGCGGCCGGCCGGCCGGCTGCTGGGGGAACGGGAGGTGCGACGGCCCGGAGACTGACGCAGCCACTACGAATCGGGCATCTGAATGTCCGCTCTCTCATGCCGTCCATCGATTATGTGATAGAGACACTAGACAGGAATAATCTGGACATACTGTGCGTTACTGAAACGTGGCTCAGCCCTAGTGTCGACAGCAGCTTCCTCATCGTACCCGGTTACCAGAGCATCAGACGGGACCGGCCGACTCGAGACGGGCGCCAGCGGAGAGGGGACGGCGTCTGCCTCATCTACAGACAACACCTTCGTGTGGAGACGCTGACAGTACCAACGTCGAACTCGCCGGTCGAGATCCTGTGGGCAAATCTTCTTACGAGGGTCCCGCTAGTTGTTGGCGTCATCTACAGGCCACCAAGTGGCGCCATCTCTCCCGTCTTGGAAGACCTGCACGATCAGCTCGTCCATGTGGCTGGATCAGGGAAACCCATGTACGTTGTGGGTGATGCAAATTTTGACACGCTGCAACCTCACAAACCAGAAGTAAAGCGATACCTACAAGTCCTCCACGATCTCAGTCTGCTGCAGATTGTGACGGGCCCAACTCGTCCTGAGTCTGGTTCGCAGCTGGGCCACGTCATAGTGAGGCACTCAGATGATCCGCGTCGACCGCCCAGGTTGTCCCGTGTACGTGGAGCGATCACGATCTGGTGATCACCGAGGTGCCAATGGAGCGGACCCGGCAGCGCCCTGAGACGATCACTGTCCGCTCGACTAGGTCCCTCGTACCGGACTCGCTGTGCCTGGATCTACTGCCCAAGGACTGGTCGGCGGTGTACGAGGCAGGGGAACTGAGAAAAGTGGGAAGCCTGGCTAGCAGCATGGTCGCCAATCATCGACAGGCACATGCCAACAAAGCAGGTCCGGCTCAGACACCCGCCGTGCCCGTGGCTCACGGATAACTCTGAGCTGAGAGCGCTGATGCGCGACAGAGACCTCGCCCGGACGGACTGCGATGCCGACCAGAGTCCGGAGACCCGCCGGGCCTACCGTGCTAAGCGAAACGCAGTCAAAGGTGCCCAGTGCCGAGCGAGAGCGTCTTTTTTCTTTCATCGTTTACATTTTCGCGTAAAACAACATGGAAAGATATAAGACGATGCCTGGTATCACCAACGTGTACTGCGAGTGGGACGAGTGACGGCCGACCAGAGTGGGCCGACAGACTAAATCAACATTTCGCCTCGGTGGGGGCTCGCGTTGCAGTGGAGCTGGATGCTAAGGGCGAACAAATCCAGCCGATATCTCCTTGCCCGCCCCGTGTCGTTAGCGGCGCATTCCGTGTTCACTCAGTGACCTTGCCAGAACTGTCAAACTGTTTGAAAAGTATGTCATCAAGTAAGGCGTCGGGCGATGATGCCATTACTGTTGCAATGTTGCGTATGGCATTTTCCGTGATAGGACCGCACTTGCTGAATGTCATCAATGTCACGTTAACATCTGGAGTGATCCCCGCTGCATGGAAAGTCGCGAATGTCGTACCAATTCATAAAGCTGGTTGCAGGCAAGACCCTTCTAACTATAGGCCAATTTCGATTTTATCAACAGTGGCGAAGCTTGCTGAGCGTGTTGTATGTACGCAGCTGCTTGATTACCTCATAACGCACGATGTTCTCTGTGATGAGCAGCACGGCTTTAGGCCCGGCTGGTCCACGGAGTCGGCGATGCTGGACGCTGTCAGCTATCTGGCCAGCAGCATGGACCAGGGACTGGTCAGCTGTCTAACAACGGCTGACACCTAAGGCCTTCGGCAGCGTCCAGCACCGCCGGCTCCTGGACAAACTTGGATGGTATGGGGTCGACACTCACTGGTTTGAGAACTGGCGCAGCGATCGGCGTCAAAGGGTCCGTGGAGGCTCTGGTGGTACCGTTACCGTTGATCACGGAGTGATTCAGGGATCCATCTTGGGACCGATTTTATTTGTATTGTTCACCAACGACCTCGCCTCATATTTGTCCGGCACAAAGGTGGTGTTGTATGCAGACGACGCACAGTTCACCCACCGTAGTGTTCCTCCAAAATCGTGTTCAGATCACTCTTAGATGTGCCAATAATTGGTTTATTCAAAACAAGTTAAAAATCAACCCCCGGAAAAGTGACATTCCTCTGGTAGCCTCAAATCGCAGGCGGCTCAGTGCCGACTACGAGATCGATTTCGATGATGCGGCACTTCACCCGGCACCGAAAGTCAAGGTACTCTGTGTCGTTTTAGACAAAAACCTTACGTTTGAAGACCATGCATCTGCAGTTATTCGTCGTTGCTATGCGACTTTGGGTAGTCTCTCCAAAATTTCACGTCGCCTGCCTGAGGAAGTAAAAAAAACTACTCATTGAATGCCTCGTTTTTCCACACATTTTGTATTGTGCCACAGTTTGGGCCGGAAGGAAATAGTTCACCTTCAACATGGGTTTTGAACTGAAATAGCAGTTTTGTAGCCCGTGTTGAGAAATCCTTATCTGGAACTTTTCATGGCTGAAAAGACTCTCCAGCCGAAGATATTTGACTTTTTGGCGAAGGAATACGGCGCATATATGATGTACCGTACCGTCTGAAAGTGCCAGCACTGCCATGGAGCATGCGCAGACCAATAACGCACACCATAAAATCAATAATTTACAACCTTCTGTCTTGAATTGGCGCGATGTAGGACCATTTTTAAAAAGAAACTATTACAAAATATAATAAAATCATGTTCTGAAAACAAATTCCGAAGGTGAACTATTTCCTTTAACGCAACGTAAAAGAATTCAAAAAGTGATTAAAGGAAATAGTTCACCTTCAACATGGGTTTTGAACTGAAATAGCAGTTTTGTAGCCCGTGTTGAGAAATCCTGATCTGGAACTTTTCTTGGCTGAAAAGACTCTCCAGCCGAAGATATTATACTTTTTGGCGAAGGAATACGGCGCATATATGATGTACCGTACCGTCTGAAAGTGCCAGCACTGCCATGGAGCATGCGCAGACCAATAACGCACACCATAAAATCAATAATTTACAACCTTCTGTCCTGAATTGACGCGATGTAGGACCATTTTTAAAAAGAAAAAAAGAAACTGTATTAAAAATATAATAAAATCGTGTTCTGAAAAAAATTCCAAGGTGAACTATTTCCTTTAAAGGAAATAGTTCACCTTCAACATGGGATTTTGAACTGAAATAGCAGTTTTGTAGCCCGTGTTGAGAAATCCTTATCTGCAACTTTTCTTGGCTGAAAAGACTCTCCCGCCGAAGATATTTGACTTTTTGGCGAAGGAATGCGGCGCATATATGATATACCGTACCGTCTGAGAGTGCCAGCACTGGTCTGAGCATGCGCAGACCAATAACGCACACCATAACATTAATAATGTACGACCTTCTGTCCTGAATTGGCGCGATGTAGGACCATTTTTGAAAAGCAAAAAAGAAACTGTATTAAAAAATATAATAAAATCGTGTTCTGAAAAATTTCCGAAGGTGAACTATTTCCTTTAATCATAGTGCCAGAATAGTAAAAGGTTTGCGTCATTCCGAGCATATAACACCACATTTAAAAGATCTGCAATGGCCCACCCTGGACTAGCTCGTCATGGAGAGAGATGTCGCCATGTTACACCGCACAATTCACAGCCCACACGCACCTGATTCCCTCCGTGATCAGATCGTATATAGATCTATATAGTATATAGTTTATCTAGTTATCCTGATATAGATCAGAAATATCGGAGAGAGAAACACGTGCTTCGATAGCGGGCTCACTTCAGCTGCCTCGCGTTCGAACGGAGCATGGTAGGCGGTCTTACCCATATAGAGCTGCCGCAACATGGAACAGGACCAATGTGGCCGTTCGGGAGGCTCAGACCTGGTCTCTGTGCAGGAAAGAGCTTCGCTTGTGGATGAGTGAGTGTGAGCGATATGTTTAATGACGTAATTAGTTTTATCCTTGCAATGTTTTTTGGTCTTATATGTATGGCATGTGTGCATATTTCAATGTATATGGACTCATGATCCGAAAAGCCGCAAATGCGGAGATCATACGAAATAAATGATGAATGATGATGATGATGATTTCAGTACTGTAGTAGCTGGAAGCGGTCAGCGGTCGTTCCGACATTTTTTTGTTAACCCCCAAGCCCATTTAACCCCTTTACGCCCGAAATATTGAAAAACTATGAATATAAACGTTGCAGATAAGGCTTGTAGCTATCTGTTCCAGAAGTCGGATTTAAAATATGTACCATAAGTTACGAGCCAGCCGCGTCTGCAAATAATCATTTAACATGGGAACTCTATAGTGTAGTAGGTTTTTAACGCCCAAACTCCCGAGTGCTGCCAACCGTTACTGGTGGGGGCTTGTTTGTATCGGTATAATTTTAAAACATGGTTCATAATGGTTTGTGCTAAAACCAGTGGCGGATCCAGGGGGGGGGGGGGGGGGGGGGGGGCGTAGGGGCTGAAGCCCCCTGCCTTAGAAAACGGCGCCCTCGGGCATCCCGGCGCCGGGATGCCCGAGGGCGCCGCGACGCCATTTTTGTATAGGATTTGCCGGCGCCGTAGCGTTTTCGGGAGGCCGCCAGGGCGCCCTTGCGTCTACCAACAGCATCGTAGCACTCTTGGAAGGCACCCTCAGAAGACATCTTGCCGCCCTCACAACGCATTATGCCGCCCTCGGAAGGTACATCGCCGCCCTCGGAAGGCATTATGCCGCCCTCGGAAGGCACCATGCCGCCCCCGTCACCGAGGAAATATGCCGCCCTCAGGCCTGAAGCCCCCTGCCTTAGAAAATCCTGGATCCGCCCCTGGCTAAAACGATATTTATCTTCAGATTAACTTTATCGAGACGACAGAATCTAGTATACATTAGGTTCCTCCGAAGTTTAAAAGCAATTTTGGCATGATTTTTGCTGCTAGCTCGTGAGTCCCATGTTGATTGAGCGTTGTTATAGGGCCTTATATTGAGCCAACATTACAATATGAATTGCCTTTAAACCATTAATCAGAAGAAAACAACATTGCAAAATGTAGCTTGCAATTTCTTTCCATTTGTTGAATAAAAGATGCACGCGTCTATAGGTAGATACAGCCTTTCGGTTATCCGAAACGTGGAACATATAGCCGAAGATCGAAGAGCTGTGCGCTCCGATGGAATCCCAGTTATACACTTGATTCCTGTGCCAGAGACGGATATTCCATCAAGGCCCAATAACCATTCGATTCTCCTCGGCGGGACCCATTCAAAAAGTGCGATCGGGTCCCAACCTTTGGAACAGGGTGAGTTAGCTATATAACGACTTGATCCCAAGACACGTGTTTCGCACAGCAAGTCAACATCTGCTATATTCTAGCTTCTAAATGAATTGCATTGATTCAGGCTGTTTTGACAAATCAACCACTGAACCACCTTAGTCCTGGAGGCTGGAGCCTGAATCATGAATGATTCAATTATTGTTCGAATCAAACATTTATAAGATGGATTATTAACACGCGCCCTGGAGGGCCTCTGCTAATTACACGCCCTGGAGGGGGGGGGGGGCGGATTTCGCCCCCCCCCCCCTATGATCTCGAAAACCACGCAACGTAGCGACAAGCGGGAAACGACGTTAGATAGCTCGAGACAAGCTCTTTCGAAAGTATTTCGTTAATTTTTTTCTTCAGGTCAATATTGAGGTCACCAGAGGTCATCAAGGGTCATATTTTCAAGTTTTCAAGATTTCGGTTCGAACACTCCCAAATATCTCGGAAACTATGATAGTTAGCAGCAAACGGAAAAAAAGCAATCGAAAGTCATTGCAAAATGCAATCGACATAGGTGTCCTCAGATTTGAGCTCAGGTCAATAGTTTAGGCTCCAGAGGTCATCGAATGTCAAAAAGGTGATTTTGTTTTCAAAACTGTTTTCTTCAAATAACCTTTTACCTAATAAAGATAAAGCAAAAATGTTTACGCCATCGCGTGTGTCTTGTCAAGGCGCTTCGAATCATATTCATGGTGACCAGGTTAGGTCAACTGAGAAATTTGACCTCAGGTCAAGGTCAAGTGGTGACCCAAGTTGGTCATGTTGCATATTGGGAGACGTGTCTCGACGAGACAAACATATCGGTACCGTTTTCTCTTCTCTATCTTCATTATGTCGATAGTTATTGATAAAACCGTGTTGGCGGTCACAAAATTTACCTGACCTTAGGTTACCGATATTAGAAATCCGAGATACACAAATTGTTGGTATCTATGACCTTATGAAGTCCTACATGATTGAAACCGATCGGCGTAAAACTGTGGCTGTGGTACTACTGCAAACGTTTTGGAGTTGAGGTCATCACGTGACCTGGTCTGGTGGCTTGATCTGAGATGACCTGAAGCCAAGAATTTTACATAATGCGGGAAGTTCATTTCTAAACAGGTATACAAAAAACGGCGGCGCGCACTCGAAAAACCGGAGGGGTGGGCGGATTTCGCCCCCCTCCAGGGCGCGTGTTAATAGAAGAAGCGGCGCAGTAAGACTAGATGTTCTGGGGTAAGAGAGCGGAGCCGCGGACCATGGAGGGGAGCGGCGGCCGAAACTACATCACATGACGGGACGGCGAAGGAGGAAATTATCGGGAGGACTAGAGGAAAGAGCGGGGAACCCCACCCGGTCAAGGTCTCTCACCCGTAATTAAAAGCACCACTAGAGGGCAGTAGACGGAGGAGGGAGATACCGGGGCGTCAACCCGTGCATTTGGATTAGTGTTTGAAAGGAGGATAAATAGGAGCGAGAATCAATGACTGTATGCCAGAATAATCGATTAAGTTGAGGACCATTGGGAGAATTGACGCTCAGCGATTAATTATAGGTGAGGAACCTGTTAAAGGAAATAGTTCACCTTCGGGAAATTTTTCAGAACACGATTTTATTATATTTTTTAATACAGTTTCTTTTTTTCTTTTCAAAAATGGTCCTACATCGCGCCAATTCAGGACAGAAGGTTGTAAATTATTAATGTTATGGTGTGCGTTATTGGTCTGCGCATGCTCCATGGCAGTGCTGGCACTTTCAGACGGTACGGTACATCATATATGCGCCGTATTCCTTCGCCAAAAAATCAAATATCTTCGGCTGGAGTCTTTTCAGCCAAGAAAAGTTCGAGATAAGGATTTCTCAACACGGGCTACAAAACTGCTATTTCAGTTCAAAACCCATGTTGAAGGTGAACTATTTCCTTTAAGATCGGGGAGATAGTGGTGGGATTGTATTTGTTGGGGTTGGGACCAGGATGATTTTGGGGGCGGATCACGGGAACAGATATGGGGAAGGGACGCCGCGACGGATCATCTGTCGGGACATACTCCGGTAGGCTCTGTCGTGGGAGACCCTGTCTTAATATCCACCAATTACCGAACTCCACATACCATCTTGACATACCTTATATCCGAGCAGTGAGAGGCCTATATGTTGATGACGAATAGCCAGCCTCATCAAAAAATATTATGCACGAGGCCGGGCAGCGCAATTGCAACTGTTTGAAATTCATATACATTCGCGGGTATTCTGAAAAACCACAAGAAATAGCGGATCGTCAAATTTTTGAAATGTTGCACATTGTTGACAAATGTTGCAATACGCTCTAAATATTGCAAATGAAGTCGTAGAGCGCTGATTTTAACGTCATTGCAATCAGCGGCCCGATCGGGTCCAGAAGATATATTTTTTTTTTATACAGAAAATGGAAATTTTTGATTTATTTGTTTTGTTGCAATTTTTGAAATGATGCAATGATGCAAAGTCCGATTGCACGCTACATTACCAACGTTGTGATGTTGTTACACGTTGTGCAATAATATACACAACATTCCATCAACGCCAGACGCCACGAAGTTAGTAATGGGCATGTACTCTCTCCGCTAACTCAAATGCCACCCACCGGCGCAGTGGGTGGCATTTGACTCCATGCAAGATCGCCACGTCACTGGATCTGTTACCGCTGCAATGTAAGACCGTCACATCCCGAAATGTTCTACCGCTCACCTGTGATGCCCCGCACCATTTAATTTGTAATCGCTCGTACCTGACCGCCGTGTCATGAAATGTTAGCACGGTGAGCGAGGAAGTCTCCATCCCGAATGCACCCGTTACCCAATGGGCCACTTTTCACAATCAAGAACAGAAACTACCACGTAACTGGCATATGTTTCACGATAGACGAGATCATAAGCAATCTCAAAGTTAAAGGCATCCGCTCTTTTCTGCAAGCCCGGCAAAAGGACAATTTATCCAACTGCGCGCTACTATAACACCGAAGTACACCGAAGGTAACGCCGAAGGTATTGTATGTGTGGTGTCCTGGATACCACTGTCTGTGTCCCCTAGAGACCACTGTCTGTGTCCTGTCAGCCAGCTGTCGGTCGGCTCTCACCGCCGGTCGTCCGTAGAAAGAGGGAGACACGTGCACGTGGTGTCTGCATGTTTATTGTTTATTGACGGTGATGAGATGATTCAGAAGGCGGCGGTTCCGAGCGGAGAATGACGCGGACAGGCCGGACTGTGGAGCGACACAGGATCTCCCCCCGCACCACTGCTCAGTTCAGCAGCCTCACAGGCGGCACACGGCGGCGAGACGACAGACTCGGAACCCGGCCACCCTGCCAGGCTGGGCTTCGATCCGCATAGCGCCGAAATTCAGCTGACTCTCACTCAGAACACTTCCTCCACTGAAATACGGCAAAATGATAGGTCACAACAATGACACACCGGTGGTTGCACGCCACAATACAAGGTGGGCCGACACTGACTGAGCAATTCCACGCGCAAGCCTAGGCATACCCGTATGTCCTTACAACTTAACAAAACCACCACTTCACTAGCGTGATCGAAACCAACACAAAGCATAATATGCCAACTAGTCGATTCCTTCGCGAACCCACGCATACCCAGGCGGGCTGGCCGACTTACCCTGGTGCCCGCTCCGAATCGGATCAGGTCCATGACTTACCTTGGTGCCCGCTCCGAATCAGGTCCATAACGTCCGGTCCCGGCACGGCGCCCGAGCGCAGGATCTGGTTGAGCCGCTCGATCTCTTGCAGGGACGAGGCGCGTGCGATCGCCTCTTTAATCAGCCGTGTGTCATCCGCCGACGGCCCGGCCGGCACAGAACCTGCACCAAACACACCCAGCTGCCTTCAAACACACTCTCGGCGCCAACACTCAATCAAGCCCATCGATCAAGAGAGGCAAGAGATCGGTACAGTCGTCGTTAACACCATGGCCTGGAATATTTTGACATCTGCCTCGCACCTGGCAACATCTGCCTCGCACCTGGCAACATCTGCCTCGCACCTGGCAACATCTGCCTCGCACTTGGCAACGAGATGAAGTACAACTCAATGACGAGCAAAACAAGTACCACTTAGTGCTTCACATTTATTTATTGCAACCGCATTTTGAAGCTCATAAGTCATAACTCGTGACTAGTTATCTTTGGACATTAAAGGGAAATAATGACCTTTTGATTTTGTTAGCAACAATTTCTTTGGCTACCGTTATGGTATTAAAATGATATATAAATTTAAGAATTACATACAATTATTCCCTAATCAAGTTGGATGTTTGGAAAAATTAAAAAAGCAGTACATATACTTCTTAAGAGTTCATGATCGGTATTTTCCCTCCACTATTGGAAAGCGACACATCTGGCGCTTTTGTATCAATCAATCTGTTCAACGTTGTTGAATTACCTCTAAACAAATTGCCGACACTAAATAGGTCGCCGTCGATGTGCATCGATGAGCTTCCGATTTAATTGCCAGTTTTTGTATTGTTTGCCATTTTTTTTTGGGGGGGGGGAACATGATTATTTTTCATGATGATATTAAGCATAGTGTTATATACAGCCAGATACAACTATACACAACTCCTAATGTTGAAAATAAATTAAGCAATTAAAAAAAAATTGAGGGTCGCAACCACTAACTAGGCCGCCGTTATATGCATCAGTTAACTGCTAATTTGGTTACCTTTTTATTAAATGGCTGTTAGTTGTAAAGGATCGTCGGGCATATAATCACAATAAGCAGAACGCAAAATATATTTTCCACTCCATTGCGTAAAAAAGCAATACGGGAAAAGCTCGCAGTTTGATGAGGACCAAAAGTACTTGCAAGTACCGGTCGTTAAAAGTGTGGAACGCTTATCAACATTAACTTGAAATACCTTTCGGTAGGAAAGTTTGTATGCAAAATGTGATGAATTTACCATATGTTTAGGTCTCGTCTGTCGATTTCAAGTAATAATCCCATTTTTCTGGGAAAATATCATTATTTCCCTTTGAAGGGAATGTTTCACCTTTCTGAAAGTTGTCAAATATACGCTGGTTGTAGTCGAAAATATGAAGTAAGTGCTGTTGAAAACGATGGTGATATTCTTTCTCTCTAAAAGTCACTTAACTTTCTACAAACTAAGATTTTAAATTTGGGATGATGACATTATTGAGCTATAGAGAGCTATAGATAAATATTTAGCTGCCAAAATATGGCACAATCGTTTCCAGACAATTTTGGCGACTTAAATACAAACATTGTAGAACTGTGTCTTCTCCCGCAGAGAACACAATGATGAGTGCGAGGCATTGCGATAGTTCAATATTTATTTAAAAAACAATCAATCCATAACTGAGACTTCACACAAGGTGAACGAAACTTCAACTTGGACCGCATCCTATCGCGTTGGCTGTTATTTTCATCGTACTCGGTAATCCAGCCAAGGATCGAGAAATACAGGTCGTCGGACTTCCGGGACCAACAATCTTGAAGTCGCTGTCAGCCAATCAGCGGCGGCACTAGCCTAGACCCCATTTTGCAAATGATAAATTCAAGTGCTTAAAAACGGATAAGTTTTGGGCAAAATTACCTGAATAATTTAGACATTTCAATAACGGCCAAAGATAATGTCTATCTCAGTTAAAAACCAATACAAAGGAGAAACATTCCCTTTAAGAAAGGCGTTCGCTGGAGAAGCAGAGCGGGCCAACCTCATCCACTGTGAATGCGCGATATTGAAAAGCCAGTAATTACAAGGTCAAAGGCAATCAAACGAGCATACTGCATGACGGAAGGTGAATACAATACAAATTGCATTTGTGCAAATCAGTTTCAAAAGGATTCGACAGGTTTGGACAATTCTAGGGCTGGCGAGAAAAGGAACGGAGACGCAAGACAGAAAGCACGTTTGTGAAGGTTGCAGGGTAAACCAGACAGTCAATCGTGGACGATGGTCAATGCTAATGGAATGTCACATTGTAAAACAGGGGCCATACACTGAGTTGAAAACATGTGGAGGTAGTGGAGGTGTTGTTTGGGGCGCTGCAATCAGGCACAGAGCACAGGTGAAGGCAGACAGCGCGATAGAGAGCAAGTAATGAACAGGACGACATGGAGGGCCAATGGATAATAATGTAGAAAACATGAAACATCACAGCATGGCACGACAGATGACAGTGTAATGGGTCGGACAGATGGCGAGGTATAAGAGGGGCCAGAAGGCAGATGACATGGCAAAGGGTGTAACAGAGGACATGATAAAGGGTGTAACAGAGGACATGATAAAGGGTGTAACAGAGGACATGCTAAAGGGAAAGACAGACATTTGGTCAGGGAGCAAGGCATGTGACATAGAAGATCCGGGTAGAAAACGAAAACATGCCATATGTAAGATAAGAAGATTGCTTTAGCCCCAGCAGAAATCTGAACAAGAATCAGGGTATGAGTCGAAAAGAAATCGTAGGCAGAATCGACAATGTTACGCGGAACGGGAGCTAAAACCCTCTAAGAATCAAATAGCATTAGGGACAGATAGCCTCCGTGCATTCCCTCACCTCTGGCCTGAACGGCTGCCTCAAATCCACCTCCGGGCACAAACGTCTTGGCCCGCTTGGAGATCTCCTTCTGTATCTGTTTGCCTTTTTTGCTTTTGAACAGGGCGTCTGCCTGCTCCCGTTCCTGGAAGCCAGCACACGGGTCACCCGGTGAGAACAGTACAGTGTCTAAAAGTGCAATACGTTCAAACAGAAACAGGCTAGGATGTTATGATACGATGCGCAAATCCGTTAGCGGGAGCGTATGAATGGTAAATATATTATGATGCAACCTGACGTGTGCACTTTGTTCCCAGGTCTCATGTCAGACATCAATCTACCTACTTAGGTGTCGATAAGGTGCAATTCTGTCCGCTATCGAATTGGCGAAATCGACATTTGTATTAATAACGCTGTATGTGGTCTTGTTGGTAAAGCTGCTACATCCCAAGTTCACAAAGTGATACAATTCCCTTTACAAGTGATTTTTAAGTTTGTTTGGGAAACTGAATTTCTTTAAAGGGAATAGTGCACCTTGGTAAAAGTACGTGGAATGATGGAAAAGAGCGTCCTGATTACGGTTCTGGCATTCGTTTTTGCGAGATAAAAAAGTAGCAATTTGTCATAATTCGCAAAATATTTATACTTATGCGTGACGTCACAACAATCTTGCGTCACCAAAATGAGTTGTGACGTCATATGGGCAAAAGTTTATCCCTGAATAAGAATATGTAAACAGCACTACTACAACAAGACGTAACAACCTCGTTCGCTGGGGAGTTTGTGATAATTTGAAGAGCAAAATATGCATATTTTTACATACGTTAAATGTGAATGTTTGCACTATGGCGTTGCATGAGTGGAGTTGGAGTGGCGTTGCGTGAACCTGAAGTCACACCCATAAATGTGCATGTGCATACATATATGTGCTATACCCATCATAAATGTGTGTGTAAATACATGTGTGGATGTGCTTCTACTGCAGCGCACATTGCAGCTACTGGTACGAATCACCGATCAACAGATGCGGATTTTCAAGAAGAGTGTCGGCATTATTTTCAATTGGAAATCCAATGGAAATTGACAAAGTTCTGGCCAATAATATTCCTAACAAAGCGAGAAGGCAACGTCAACCAAAATCAAACATTGTCAAAAATCAATCGATATATCGCAGGTACCGCGACCAGCCACCCATCAAAACGTGTATTTTCACGAAGCATCTTTTGTTAATTTTCCATTGGAAATCGGTTCAAAATTGACCAAATTATTTACTTAAAACCTAGTCGCATGATGTTTCAGATTGGTCGTGTTTGCCTTGACACACAACGGCGGCGATAGCGCAATCTAGACGAATCAGCTTCCTGAACGGATTTTGAACCAATGGCTACGCCACAGGCACGAGCCCGACCTTCTTTGCAATTCTGTTACTAAACACATGATGCGTTTCGGTGGCGGTCGGTTCAAGTAGCGAAAACGGAAGTGCGGTAGAAATACTAATGACGTAGGCGAAACGTCACGATATTTGTCCTTTAAAATAGCTCCCAATAGCTCCAACGGGATTTGCGTTGAAACTCAACAACTAGGTCGTTTTGGAAGGAATACATTTCAGATTTGGAGATTTCTCAGTACTACCGACAATCTAGCTATCTCAGTTAAAAACTAATGTTAAAGGGTCACTATTCCCTTTAAGATAATATATATACCAGCTCATGCAACTGGTCACCAAACAACCTGTCTTCCCCCCCCCCCCCCCCCCAACTCAAGAACAAGCGAAATGTGTGCTCATTCGGCAATTTCCCGAATACGCATGCCGCCCGCTCAGCACACCCCATGCACCCGATCCCCCCCCGGCATCAGCACCTTTTCCTTGACGCGCCGGAAGTCGAGCACCCTGAGATGGGGCATCCTGAAGATGGCGTACAGCCGGTAGTGTTGCCCGCTCAGCACACCCCATGCACCCGATCCCCCCCCCCCGGCATCAGCACCTTTTCCTTGACGCGCCGGAAGTCGAGCACCCTGAGATGGGGCATCCTGAAGATGGCGTACAGCCGGTAGTGAAGCCCGCTCAGCACACCCCATGCACCCGATCCCCCCCCCCCCGGCATCAGCACCTTCTCCTTGACGCGCCGGAAGTCGAGCACCCTGAGATGGGGCATCCTGAAGATGGCGTACAGCCGGTAGTGTTGCCTCATCACCACCGGGTTGCCGATGAGACTGAGCGTGACGAGCCGCGACAGCTGGCCCAGCGGGTCCAGGTCAGCCAGCTCCTGCAGACTGTTGTTGGTCAGCAGCACCGTCTCCACGTTCGGCACCTCCTCGTGCAGACTCTCACCGATCCTCCTGCCGGGGCCGGGGAAGATGAGCAGTCACAAGTCGGTCCGTCGTCATGTGGGTGGGGGGAGGGGGACATTGTAGTCAGGTAAATATGACACCAACAATTCTAGCACCTGATTGGCTTCTAAAGGCAGATCAGCCACTTATCTAAAGGCTTGGATCAAGTGGAACACGAATGAAGAAGTTCAAAATGAATTAAGTGAACTTCAAATAGAAATGTGTCAATCACATTTCAAACATTTCAGTAAACTTTGTAAGAATGACAACTGACATAATATACATTCTGCATACTGGCTCAGACCAGCAGGGCACCGCGGCATATTCTGTCACCAGTTCAAAACAGAGGGCAAATAGACCCTCAGCCACAGCGGAGCCGCCAACCAACTCACACGATCCTGTTGTTGTTCATCATCAGACATTTGAGCCGCTTCAGCAGGGGGAAGCCATCCAGTTTCCGAATCTCGTTCTCGGAGAAGTCGATTGTGTCAAACTGGTCCTGCGGGAACGCAACAGCTGCGTTAACCTGGACTGGTCATACAGGAACGCAACCTGTTAGAGCCACGGAAATCCGTTCTGATGCAGCGTCCAACAGCATCGCGAGTCAGCTGGGCAAGTCTTAGGTCTAGATTCTAGGCATTTGCCGAGAGGCATAAAGTACAGTGGTGTTTAAATAACAATGATTGCTTTTTTTTCTTGTATCACATGAGCCAATATTTAACAATACAGCATGCATGTGTACACTTTAAATGATCCGTGCAGTTTGGATACCACTGACCTGTGGCCAGAAACACACAACACGGACGTATGAGCCGCCGCACAACTATTGGCAAACTCGCAATGTCTGGGACCGCGTCCTGTTGTGTGTACAGACAGGAACTGACCTGTGGCCAGAAACACACAACACGGATGTATGAGCCGCCGCACAACTATTGGCAAACTCGCAATGTCTGGGACCGCGTCCTGTTGTGTGTACAGTTTGGATACGTGCAGTTTGGATACCACTGACCTGTGGCCAGAAACACACAACACGGACGTATGAGCCGCCGCACAACTATTGGCAAACTCGCAATGTCTGGGACCGCGTCCTGTTGTGTGTTCAGACAGGAACTGACCAGTGTGGCGCCAAGGTTCTCGATCACCGGTATCTTGTATCCGCGCAGGTCGAGCTCCCGGTCTCGGACGGGGTTGATGTGCTGGTAGGCCTGCTGAATCAGCTCCACCGAGAGCTTCACCATCGTGTCGCCGGCTGATCAGCTCACAGTCCTGTCTCAGCGGAGCGGACACAGCTCACAGTCCTGTCTCAGCGGAGCGGACACAGCTCACAGTCCTGTCTCAGCGGAGCGGACACAGCTCACAGTCCTGTCAGCAGACGTGCGGACACAGCTGCTGTGATGCCGACTGAGGAGCTCACTGACAGCTCTGATCATGTTCTACAGTACTGATCTGTACTGACATGCACACTGGCTACGTCTGGCCTTTGCCTGGGGGGGGGGGGGGGGGGGGGGGACGACGACCTGGTGCAGACAGCATGGTACTATGCCTTCAGTATATGATTGTAAATAGAAAGTTGCCATTGAAGTGAACGCCATGCTTCACTTTCTATGGAACCAAAAGAGGAATTCAAAAGTAATGCAAGATATCACAACACCTCAGAGAAACAAGCAAAATATCACAGCACCTTGCAATGTGTAACCTATAGTTCCATAAATATAATTGTCTCTTTTTGCATCAATGTCTCATTGTCAATCATGAATGTCAGTTGCTCACAGCATGTGCAATGTGTAGCATGTACCAAAATAAGTGAAAAAGACCACAACCACCACCAGCTGATGAGACTGCAGTTGCACCCCTGCCACCCCCCCCCCAAAAAAAAAACCCCACTGGTGCACCCACAGTGCAAACCATTCTTGATATCCACATAATGAGGTGAAAATGGAGTGAAATATTGCTAGTTGTTGAATGATGTGCCTGACACCAAACATAACATTTGTGTCAATTGTGAACTTAGTAAGAACTTAGCAAAAGAGATATGGGCGACAAATTCAATAGTAGGTACTGTACCCATTTGCACTCTGCCTTCACTTGCCAAATGGTATATCACCGCAATGAGGGTTATTAATGTCACAAGGTGGTAGCCAACTCGATTGCCAATTGCACCCATTTGTATTGCCACATAAGTACCGATTTCAGTATTATTAGGTTATATATTCTTAAACATGAGTCTCCTCAGCAGAGTTCGCACCACCACCACCACCCAAAACCACATACTGACACCCCTATACGGACTATGGTGTCTGTAATCTCTTCTCACAAAGTCTGATACACCCATCACACAACATTGGCATCATGTGACATGTATATTAAAAATATGGTCTAAGGAGGGGTGCTTCCAAACATGTGGCATATGCATAATTGTGCAATATGCACCAGCAAACTGAAATAGTGGAAAGGATGCATCCATCTGAAGGGACAAAGGTAGCACAAAACACCAAAGGTTAGGGTAAAGACCCCTTGGGACAGACCAGTGGCGGCGAATTTGATTTTGACATGGGGGGGGGGGGCAAGACTTCGATCAATTCAGTTCAGGCACGTAGCCAGGATTTTGCTCAGGGAGGGCCACAATACCTTTTCACCTGCCGAGGGGGGGGGGGGGGGGGGGGGGGGGGGGGGGGCTTCAGTCGGAAATATTTCGAACTCGATTCTTTCCATGCAACGCCCATAGTCGTAAAGTTAAAGCTTGACAGGATCCCATTTTACCTAGTGTAAACTGGATCGCTCGGGAGAGGGGGGGGGGGGGGGGGGGGGGGGGCGGGCATGGCCCCCGTGGCATACGTCCCTGATTCACTTCACGTAGTCATATAGCTTAGGTTGAAGCATTTTAAGAAAAATTAAAGGTGATGATGATATATCGTGATTTAGAGTGGCGATCTATCAGGGTTTCCAGAGCCCGGAAATTAAGTTAGGGTAACATACAATTGCAATGTAATAGCTACCAGAAAACAAGACCCGTTTTCAGTAGCCAAATATTGATGTTTCAAAATTGAAGTCGTTCCTTGATAATATGTTCGGCACATCAAGGGCGAATCAAGCCAGCCGTTTTTTTTTGGGGGGGGGCGCAACCAGTTTGAGCGGATCTTACCTAGGTACCCCCAATTTCGAAAATATCCCCGGATTTGGGCCACCTTATTTTGCAACCACACGATTTCTATTTTTTTTTTTAGCTTTTCGACCTTTTGGGATATCAACAAAAGTGTACCTACATTTTCGTTCCCGACTGCAAGGGAAAAAACATGAAAAATGTGCGCTGAATCAAGCCGGCTTTGCCCTTAAGAGCAAGGACGGATCCATTCGTTCGTCTTCGGGGCCAACAACTTTTTGCTACAGGGTTCGACGACCCTTGCAAAAAAAAACAAGAGTATCTTAGATTTGAACTTTTTTCTTGCGGTGAAGGAAAAAAATGTTAGTGGAAAGAAGCTACCATAGAAATTTAAAACAACTTAGAGCATCAAATAAATGGCAGTTTTCTTCAGAATTTCCAGCTCCGAATCTCTGAGGATCTCTGAGTAAACCGATGGGATGGTTCGACCGGAAAAATGAATACGCATTTCGCTGCACAAATGTTTGTCGTTGTTATCTGTTGCGCTCCGATACAAAAAAGGGCTAAATGCGAGGACGTCAAACATGATCGAACCAGTCGCACGTCCGCCATTCAAAACAGTAATACAGATGACCCGATCATTGCGTCAAATTCAATATGCATTTCAAGAAACTTTAGCTACCCATCTATGCACCGCATACGGATAGGATGATCAACTTCCGTTGCCAGGTTCTTGAGAAAAAAAATATGTCCCTGCTCCCGGACCTCGATGCCATTTGCGCATCTCGGCGGGTCCATAGATACGACACACGCAGACGAAGTAACCAATACCTACTGCGGCGAAGGCTGCATTTCTCATATTACTGCCATACAGTCTATGGCAGAAACCTGCGGCAGCCAGCCAGGCAGCGGTAGCCTGCAATAATCTACCTGGCGACTTCCCGATCGCGCAAAGAAGTCAACGACTTCGCTGACGGATGACATTATAATGCCATCCGTATAGGTCAGACCTATAAGTCTCGCGGTGGGCTTCGCACATGATCAGCGCCTCCATCCGGAGCTCGGTCATTGTCGCTCGGAGAGAGGATGTCTTCTCCATCTTACTGAACACTCTCTCCGCCTCCGCCGTTGTAACCGGGAGGACGGGAAGGACCTACAGGGAAAAGGATGGATTTGGACCGATTGTTCTATTGAAGACTTGCTTGTCCGAAATGGTGCTGGATAAAAATAATGAGATAAGGACACCTGTAAACGTGATAATTGTTAAACTTATAAATTACCCCTCGCCCTAGTGGGGGTTATTTGTCATTTTGCCCCTCTGATGTTTTTCGAGAATAGCGGGAAAACAGCGGCGCGCAGCGCCGCCAAATTTGGCAAAAAATTGGCCAAATTTTTCCAAATTTCGCCAGTACCGTTCTAAAAACGCAAATATAGCATGTATATTTAGATAACATCTAAATAGAATTTAGACTATTTAGATGTTAGTCATTTATGTTAAGTTTAAGTTAAGTTTAAGTTTAAGTTAATGGACTGGGTTTAGACACTGTCTATTTAAATGTCCATATCTTTATATATTGGTCTTGATTCTTGAGTAATTTGGTCTTGATTTTCACAATATGCCTTAATGATTGTCTTCATTCTTGAATGCAGAGGAAGACTAGACTAAGCAGGTGGGAACGTTTGTCTAGTTATCCTGGTGGGAACTAAGCACTAAGCAAATATAAATAAAGAGCATGCATGCATGGGGAGCGCCTCTAGCTTTGACAAAGAAAAATAAACAAACTGGAAGACATGAGTTGAAGACTTGATTGGAATCATGATGAATAAACCCTAGTGCTGAGTTTATCTAGCCGGTTCTTGAATTGGTTGGTACTTTCTGCTGAGACTACATCATCTGGGAGTTTCTCCACATTGGTACAACCCTGTTTGAGAAAAACTTGCCTCTGGCTTGATGCTCGAGTCTCGACTCTTCTCACTTTTAGTTTATACTGATGTCCCCTTGTTCTTCCCCCTTGATTGCCTTCAAACAAGTGTGTAGGATCAATGTCTACTTTTCCTGTCATTATCTTGTAAGTCTCGATCAGATCACCACGTTTGAATATGTCCTCCAGACTTGTAAGCTTCAACCTTTTGAGGCATTCTTGATATGAGAGATGTCTCACTCCACTGACAAGTCTTGTAGCCCTCCTCTGTACTTTCTCCAGAGCAGTCAAGTCTTGGACCATATAAGGTCCAACAGCTTGGATGCAGTATTCAAGATGAGGTCTTACATAAACTGTGTACAATATTTTGAAGTTTTCCTCAGTAAGAGTGCCAAATGCAATCTTGAGGAGTTTTAGCGCTGACATGGCCTTACTAGCTGCTTTGTGGCAATGCAGTGTTGGCTTTAGTGTATTTGATACATGAACACCTAAGTCCTTTTCAGCTTCAGTATGTTACAATGTCTTTGCTTCATTGTCTTTGTGTTTCATGTAATAGGCCAGTCTTGGATTTGCTGCACCACAGTGCATGACCTTGCACTTGGAAACATTAAACCTCAGCAGCCACTTTCTACACCAATCGCTTAGAGCATCGATATCATCTTGTATTTCCTGTGCTTCAGTCTTGTTCCTCACTGGTCCATAGAGTTTAGTGTCATCAGCAAACATCTTGATTTTACTGCTGACTAAACTGGGTAACTCATTGACATAAATGATGAATAGTATTGGTCCCAAGACTGGTCCTCGAGGAACTCCACTAGTTACCTCTCTCCAGTTGGACAGAGGTTTATGGAGACTCGTTGCACTCAATTTTTCAAAAAGTCAGAGATCCAACTTAGGACATCACCCATGATTCCATATCCCCTCAGTTTCAGTATGAGTAGCTTGTGAGGTATGGTGCCAAATGTTTTCTGGTAGTCCAAATACATTATATCAATCCCAGATCCTTCATCAATCATTTTTGTCCACTCTTCGATTGACTAGTAGATTCGTCTGACAGGATCGCTTCTTTACAAACCCATGTTGATGTACTGATATCAAACTATTTGCCTCAAGTGCTGAATGCCATGTTTCTTGACTATTCGCTCCAGTACTTTACAGATCTGGCTTGTTAATCTGATTGGCCTGTAGTTACCCGGTTTGCTCTTCTGCCCTTTCTTAAATAAGGGAGTTATCATGGCTTTCTTCCAGTCCATGGGTACTTGACCCACCTCAAGCGATTTCTGAAAAAGAGTAGCGAGTGGCAGGGCCAGTTGACCTGCACAGGACTTCAAAACAATGTATGGTATTCTGTCTGGTCCAGCAACTTTATCCTCTTTTAATTGTTTCAGTTCTCCCAAGACCACAGCTGAAGTGATGTTTATCTTATTCAAGGGTTCATCATATCTTACTTCCTCAGAAAAGTCAGGTACTTGGGCAGACTCTTCATTCACAAAGACAGATTTAAAAAAGTCATTGAGTACTTCAGCATTCTCTTCATCATTCTCAGTTAACTGTCCAGTTTCTTTCTCCAATGGTCCCACTACTGCCTTCACATTCAGTTGCTTCCTGATGTACCTGTACTACTTTTTAGGTTCCATCTTGATGCATCTGACAAGATTATCTTCATACGTTCTTCTTGCTTTTCGTATTATCTCTGTTGTCCTGTTCCTGTGGTAAACATACTTCCTGTGTTCTTCTGCACCTCTCGTATTGATATATTCCTTCCATGCTTTATATTTCTTCTTTACTCGTTTTGTTAATGCTTCTTTCCACCATGGAGGTGTATTACCTTTTCTTTTCATATTCCTCACTTTAGGTACAAATATATCTATTTTTGAGAGTAACACATTCTTTATATATTCCCAAGCATCATCAACTCCCAATCTCTCAAGGACACTCCAGTCAACAACACAAAGTTCTTCTGCCATGTCGTCATATCTTCCTTTTCTGAAGTTGAATCTCTGTGGTGAAGGTAGTTTTGTAGCATCATTTAATTGATCTTGTCCATATATGAGTTTCCATGATAGCACAATATGGTCGCTCTTCCGTACAGCTCTTCCGTACGGCTTCCCCAACAGCTGATGACCCAGCAACTCATCTATCATGTTGTTTACCTTACATTTATACATCAGTGAAGCATAGGTGAAGCAGGTGAACACTTCTGATTTCAGGAACAAGTAAGTTTGTCAGAAGTTTGCAAAATCTGTATGATAGGCAGGCCACAGCCTTAAAATATTGGTTTGCACATTAACAAGAACACAAGGGTGATTAAAGGGACACTCCTTCAACATTAAGCAGAAAGCAAGCTTGAGCGTGACCTCGGTGTGCACGTAGCTGATACGCTCAAGGCGACCGCACACTGCCAAATAGCTGCCAAGAAAGCATCATCCGTGCTAGGTCAACTAAGGATGGCTTTTCCTAACTTCAGGGTCTCCAGCTTCAGAGTACTGTATACTACCTATGTTCGTCCCCACATTGAGTACTGCATACAGGTGGTCGGCCCATACCTTAGGAAGGACATCAAGGTCCTCAAATCAGTCCAGCGTCGAGCAACAAAGCTTATACAAGGAATCAAGCATTGGACATACAAAGAAAGGCTGAAGAGATTAAATCTGATAAGCATCGAGGACCGACTAAGGAGAGGGGACCTAATCGAAACATAAAAGTTGCTGACAAATAAAGTAGCAGTAGACCACACACAATTTTTCAAGCTGTGTGAGGATACTCAGACTAGGGGACACAGCTTGAAGCTGGAAGTCAGAAGATGTAACCTAAAACCTCACAGCAAGTTCTTTGCAAATCGAGTGGTGACTGCATGGAACCAACTACCAGCAGAGGTCAGCTCAGCCCCTACTGTCAACAGCTTTAAAAATCGTCTCAACCGACATTGGGCCACAGTACAAAGGCGCTGACCGACAACCACTAGTCCTGACCACTTCCATGATGTGGACCCTGAATAGACCCAGTCTACCTAAAGCCCACTATATAAACCTAAACCTAAACTCCCACCTTAACATTAGTTTTGAGTTGAGATAGCCATGTTGTTGGATTTGCATTGAAATTAAGTAGGGTAGCAGTTCAAACAACCACATAGGTATAATCAAAAAGAAAATCAAGCTTGGTCGTGACAATTGTAACGAATAAACCCCATGTGTATTTGAATAGGGGTCTAAAGCCGATGACGTCAGCTCTCTTTACCAAATGGTGATGATAGTCAACTTGTTTTAAGGTTAGACTTGGAGATATGGAGATGGAGATGTATTGCTAATTAAATGAAAAATAGGCAAAATTAAAAGCAATTCAAATTGAAGTGAAAACTCAACTTAACAGAAATGGACTCAATGTTGCTTACCTAGAGGTTCAGAAGGTATAATAATGTTAAACCAAGGCAGCTCGAGAAATAAGTATAAGTTATAACTAAGGTAAATTTAGAACTATATTTTCATCAGAGCGGTGACACCGCTTCAAGGCACGGTAGATAAAATACTGCTTCGCTTCAAGGTAACTTAATAACGTGCACCGTTTGAGCACCATATAGGTCGCCACGTCGGTGGTCACAAAACGTTATTTGACGTCACTGGCGGCAGAGCGCTGCACCAATCAAATTACAAGATTTCAGCTAGCAATAGCGCAATAATTGAAATTGAACAGTCAGTTGGTGGCGTTTGTGACGTTCATCAATTTAGTTCGACGTGCACATTCACATTCACGTGACACATTCACGGTACCCGCGGTACACACTGATCATAATTAAATTTGTCAAACTAACAGAGCTATTCCTCCTCTCTCAGAAAATATATGTGTGTATTTGTGACATTCAAAATCATAGGAGATATCGGCAGTTACAGTTCAAGGTCATAGGGGTTATCTGAGGTCATGAAAATGGCGGACCCCGTCGATTTCGATAAAAATGTGTACAATCATAGTACAAAATAGGCCAAATTCAAAAATAATATCTTCCAGTTATGACATTCAAAATGGCGTCCAAAAATGACATTCATAGTTCAAGGTCAAATCGGCGGACCCCGTTGATTTTTTTACCAAATTTGGCGGCCAACTAGAGCTCTTCTTCCTCTTTCAGAAAATATATGTGTCTATCTGTGACGTTCAAAAATAGAAGAGATATGGGTGATCAAAGCTTGCGGTCATTGTGGGCAAAAACGGTCATTAAGATAGCGGTCCCCTGAGATTGCGTTGAGATTCGTAACATTTTCAAATAAAGCCTCCAGGGGCGTCCACACTTTGAAAATGGCACCTCTCCACGTGTTAACATGTGATCAGTCAGAGCCATAGAAACTATAGCAGGACTCCACCTATAAATTCAAACTTGGCATATATATGCAGGAGGCATGTATACAGATTTTGAGAAAGTGATTAATTATGACATTCAAAGCCAGTCACACCACATGACATGGAAATATGTTCAAAATGTGAAATCAATAGAAAATTGAGAAAATCCTCTCTCAGCGGTGATTTACGCGATTGAACACAACAAAATTGTGCATGTGACACGAACGTGCGTCCGTGTATTCCAATGATGGGTCTTTTTGCCTATAAATATTTATTAGATTGCCTACAAAGGCAAAAATGCATATTCGCGAATGTCTATTTTGATATTCGGCACATACGCGGTCCCCTCAGATTGCGTCGATAATCGGCACAAACATTGACCTTAGGCAGCTCCACAATGTCACCAAATGGCTATTCGTGACATTTTCAAATAAAGCCTCCAGGGGCGTCCACACTCTGAAAATGGCACCTCTCCACGTGTTAACATGTGATCAGTCAGAGCCATAGAAACTATAGCAGGACTCCACCTATAAATTCGAAACTTGGTATATATATGCAGGAGGCATGTATACATATTTTGAGAAGGTGATTAGTTGTGACATTCAAAGCCAGTCACACCACATGACATGGAAAAATGTTCAAAATGTGAAATCGATAGAAAATTGCGAATATCCTCTCTCAGTGGTGATAAACGCGATTGCACAGCGCAAAAATGTGCATGTTACATAAACGTGCGTCCGTGCATTCCAATGATGGGTCTTTTTGCCTATATATATTTATTAGATTGCCTACAAAGGCAAAAATGCATATTCGCGAATGTCCATTTTGATATTCGGCATATATGCGGTCCCCTCAGATTGCGTCGATAATTAGCATAAACATTGACCTTGGGCAGCTCCACAATGTCACCAAATGGCTATTCGTGACATTTTCAAATAAAGCCCCCAGAGGCGTCCACACTTTGAAAGTTGCACCTCTCCACGTGTTAACATGTGATCAGTCAGAGCCATAGAAACTATAGCAGAACTCCACCTATAAATTCAAAACTTGGCATATATATGCAGGAGGCATGTATACAGATTTTGAGAAAGTGACTAGTTGTGAAATTTAAAGCCAGTCACACCACATGACATGGCAATATGTTCAAAATGTGAAATCGATAGAAAATTGCGAAAATCCTCTCTCAGTGGTGATTAACGCGATACCACAGCGCAAAAATGTGCATGTTACATAAACGTGCGTCCGTGTATTCCAATGATGGGTCTTTTTACCTATATATATTTATTAGATTGCCTACAAAGGCAAAAATGCATATTCGCGAATGTCCATTTTGATATTCGGCACATACGCGGTCCCCTCAGATTGCGTCGATAATCGGCACAAACATTGACCTTAGGCAGCTCCACAATGTTACCAAATGGCTATTCGTGACATTTTCAAATAAAGCCTCCAGGGGCAGGGGCGTCGACGCCTAACAGACCATTCAGACTAGTCGCACCACTTTTTGGATGTCCCAATGTGCCGCCACCGTCTAGGTGCCGCCCTCGACGAGGCGCCGTCACATACCAAGTGCCGCCACTGATCGGACGCCACCCAAGTCAGGTGCCGCCCCTTCAGCCAGGTACCGCCCGCTCAGAAAGATGCCGCCTTTCAGCCAGGTGTTGCCCCTCGAAAATATGCCGCCCCCCTCAACCGGGTGTCGCCCCTTCAGCCAGGTGCCGCCCCTTCAGCAGGTGCCGCTCCGCAGAAGATGCTGCCCCTCCAGCCGGGTGCCGCCACTTCAGCCAGGTGCCGTCCCTTCAGAAGGGTACCACCCCTTCATCCAGGTGCCGCCCCTTCAGAAAGATGCCACCCTTCAGCCAGGTGTTGCCCCTTACAAAGATGCCGACCCCTCAACCGGGTGCCGCCCCTTTATCCAGGTGCCGCCCCCTCAGAAAGATCCGCCCTTCAGCCAGGTGTTGCCCCTCAAAAAGATACCGACCCCTCAACCGGGTGCCGCCCCTTCAGACAGGTGCTACCCCTTCAGCCAGGTGCCTCCCCTTCAGCAGGTGCCGCCCCTCGGAAGATGCTGCCCCTTCAGCCGGGTGCCGCCACTTCAGCCAGGTGTCGCCCCTTCAGAAAGGTGCTGCCCCTTCAGCTAGGTGCCGCCCCTTCAGCTAGGTGCCGCCCCTCAGCTAGGTGCCTCTCCTTCAGCAAGGTGCCGCCCTTTCAGCCAGGTGCTGCCCCTTCAGCCAGGTGCCGCCCCTTCAGTCAGGTGCCACCCCTCAGCCAGGTGCCACCCCTCAGATAGACGCCGCCCCTTCAGCCTGGTGTGGCGCCTTCAGCCAGGTGCCGCCCCTCAGCCAAGTGCCGCAACGAATATTTGCCGTCCCTATATCCTGATAAGGTGATGCCGTATCATGGCGGCCATGGCCCATCGATATGTCTTTTTGGTGCAGACTCAGCCTTAAGTAGTTCTTAAAGGGAATGTTTCACCTTTCTGAAAGTTGTCAAATATACGCTGGTTGTAGTTGAAAATATTAAGTAAGTGCTGCTGAAAACGATGGTGATATTTTTTCTCTCGAAAAGTCGCTTAACTCTATACAAATTAAGGTTTTCGATTTGGGATGATGACGTCATTATTGAGCTGTAGACCGCCGCTGATTGGCTGACCAGGTGGGATTCGGTGAAAAAGTGTCTGTCAGCCAATCAGCGGTGGCACTAGCCTAGACCCCATTTTGCAAATGTGAATTAAAATTGCTTAAAAACGGCTAAGTTTTGGGGAAAATTACCTTCGTATTTTCGCCATTTCAATAACGGCCAAATATAATGGCTATCTAAGTTCAAAGCCAATACAAAGCATGGGTGGAGCTTTTCAAAAAAAAGTTGGTGGGACAAGATGTCATATAGACTGGTTGTTTGCAATGGTTCAGGTGAAAATGGGCATTTCAACGCCAGGAAACCTTCAAATCTGACAAAAGTTGGTGGGACAAAACACAAAGTTGGTGGGACAGTTCCCCCACCATTTGAATAGGAAACTCCACCCGTGATTTGCCCCCCCCCCCTTACGGGTCACAGGGGGCCCGCCGAGATTGGCCCAGATACCATTTGCATTAGCTAAATGGCTTTCCAAAAGTCACAGAGGAGCCCTCAAACTAGGCAAGGGTCACTCTGGTGCATGTCAAGGGCTCTCAGAGACACTGAATGGCTTTCGAAGCAGGCCCAGGGGGACTCTTGGGCATGTCCAGGGGCCCATTGAGCCCACCGAGGGGCCCAAAAACTGTCCAGGGGCCTCTCGGACATGTCCATGGGCCCATTGAGCCCACTCAAGGGCGTAAAAACATGCCCAGGGACCTTTCGAGCATGCCCTGGGGCCCATTGAGCCCACTCAGGGGCCCCAAAAACCTGCCCAGAGGCCTCTAGAGAATGTCCATTTGTCCAGGGGCCAATTGAGTATGTTCAGGGGCCTCTCGAGCCTGGCCAGGGGGTCATTATAGTCTGTTTTGGGGCCTCTCGAACCTGCCCAGGGGCCATTAGAACCTGCCCAGAGGCCTCTCGAGCTTGCCCAGGCGCCCATTGAATCTGTTCAGGGGCCTCTCGAACTTGCCCAGGGGCCTCTCGAGCTTGCCCAGGGGCTCATTGAGTCTGTGCAAGGGCCTCTCGAACCTGCCTAGGGGCCATTAGTCTGTGCAGGGGCCTCTCGAGCTTTCCCAATGGTCCATTGATCCTGTTCAGGGGCCTCTCGAACCTGCCCAGGGGCTATTAGTAGAGTCTGCTTAGGGGCCTTTCAGCCTGCCAAGGGTGGCTATTGAGTCTGTTCAGGGCCCTCTCAAGCTTATCCAGAAGGCCATTGAGTCTGTGAACGGGGCCCTCGAGCCTGCCCAGGGGTTGCTAGCCGTCGCCTGGAGCGCCTGCTATAGCTGGAGCGCCTGCTATCCGTGGTCGGCGCGGTCATAATGAGCGGTAATGTGCTGTACTCTGACCCACCTGGTGCAATGTTTTCTTGGGTTTCAAAATGGTTATTTGATAAGTCTGATGCGTTTTGAATTCGGGGGGGGGGGGGGGGGGGGGGGGGGGGGGGAGGGGAGATGGTAGTGCAAAACAATTTAAAAAATTTCCTCTCAGGAGAGTGTGTGCTGCAATATTTGTCAACCAGGGGCGTCGCCGACGGAGGGTCGGGGGACCTGCCCAGGAGAGGTCTGGGCAAACTCCCCCACTTTTAGAAGGCGGGGGAGGGTCGACACCTTCCACACACACACACACACACTTTTTAAGGGAAAAAATACAAATGTATCGTAAAAATTTCCTTTGCAGTGCAGTAAAAATCAACTATCTAGTGTCAAAAACTGGAAAATTTAGCGCCGCTTCGCGGCATGAGACAAATTTCGCAATTGTTTATACAAATTTGGAAAATGGGAAAAATAATTTCATTAAGTGTCTAGCTGAGGCTCTCCTTGACGGTAATTGCTGGCCCCAGGGCCCATACCCTTCATATAATATTACTTCTAAGTTTCAAGCAGGCTACATGTTTAGCTAGTTTGCCGAGTTCCGAAAAAGGCCACGCGAACGCAAAGACGAGGATATCGGCACCCGGAAGCTGCTCCAGCGGTGCACAATTCGCTGGACCGAAGAGCTAATAGTGGAAACAGGCCAGGACCATCTCCCCAAGCCATCTCACCTCACGGTCTGGTTCCAATATTAAAATTTCGTTTTCCAGGACTAAAATTAAAATTTTCACGCCGCTTCGCGGCGTCACATCGGTAGTCATCGTCATAACGAAGCCATAGTAATCGTCATCGGTTCGTCGTAACGCTTAATTGAATGAATATCATTTTTAGCTTATTATCCTCAACAAGGCACACCGCCTATATTTCTGGGTTTTATCAGGCAAAACCGTAAAAATTTCGCGCCGTTAACAAGTACATGCCTACCTTTATAACATGAAAATCCACATACAAAATGTCCATCTCACCCCTCAGCCAGACCAAAGCAGCGTACCGCCGTCTCACCCCTCAGCCGGGCCGGGGAAGCGTATGTCCGACTCGCCCTTCAGCCAGACCAGGGCAGCGTATGCCCGTTTCCCTCCTCAGCCGGACCGGGACTGAGGGAGGGCATGGCCGTCTCACCCCTCAGCCGGACGCGGGCAGCGAACGGACGTTTTCAGCAGGACCGGGGCAGCATGTGACCGTCTCGCCCCCTATCCTGGAGAACCTTATGCCGAAACAGCTAAGCTGTTGGAGATATTACGGTGCGTCCCCGTGTCATCGGCTGAGCTGAACGGATCTTCAGCAAACTTCGCAAATTGAAGACGTGGCTGCGTGAACAGGCATGGGTGAGAGGCGTCTCTCAGATCTCTTTGTCTGCCACATCCATCAGTCGCTGCTGGACCAGGTCGACGTGGAGAGGGTTGGTGAAGGCGTTCGTGGCAGAAGACGATACTTGGAGGAGAGTGTTCGGTGATGGCTAAAAAGCACTAGGCGAAATGTTCCGAAGAGCGGGAGTCCTGGAACGTGGTTACTCAAGGAGCAGCGTTCGTTCAGGTATTCGGAGAGGATTCACTCACAAGTCAGACGGCGTTAGTTCGGCGTGGCAGTGATGTATAAGTGACAATATAAGATTGGCATGCATTTTAAGCACGAATCTCTAGGAAAAACTGTACCGAGATACAATCCAACAGGCAAATAATTAGTTATAAATAGATACAACGGCGAACGGCTGCTCTAAAACCGTAATAATGTTTGCAAAACAGCCCGTCACAGACCACTCATGAGCCCAGTTGGCAGAGCGCTCCGCTGAAAAACCTAAAAAATGTATCTGGCAACTGACATTGGTGTAGTTGACTCCCTTCAGCGCTTGATTTAACATATTGCCAGGATGACCTTCATTCAGCGGCAGCGACGACAATGCACCTAATTTAATGGACGAATGCCCCAAAATATTTATTATACCTACTTTGGAGTTGGAGCTGGACGGACTAGTTAAACTTACGGTCACGCAAACCCTACGTACCGAAATGTTAACGAAGAAAAGATAAGATACGATCAACTGTTTACGATCAGGTAGGGTATCGAAATTTCGCTTGACAAAAACCTGGAAAGATACAAATTTGAACGTGTATGCACCCTTTGCCAGGTGCCGCCCCTTGCCAGGTGCCGCCCCCATGTTAGGTGCCGCCCCCCCCCCGAGCAAAAAGTCGCACCAGTTTTTGTCGCATGTCGACGCCCCTGTCCAGGGGCGTCCACACTTTGAAAATGGCACCTCTCCACGTGTTAACATGTGATCAGTCAGAGCCATAGAAACTAATCGCAGGACTCCACCTATAAATTCAAAACTTGCATATATATGCAGGAGGCATGTATACATATTTTGAGAAAGTGATTAATTATGACATTCATAAGCCAGTCACACCACATGACATGGAAATATGTTCAAAATGTGAAATCAATAGAAAATTGAGAAAATCCTCTCTCAGCGGTGATTTACGCGATTGAACACAACACAATTGTGCATGTGACACGAACGTGCGTCCGTGTATTCCAATGATGGGCCTTTTTGCCTATAAATATTTATTAGATTGCCTACAAAGGCAAAAATGCATATTCGCGAATGTCCA